>JADRCH010000019.1:10244454-10273149 GCA_019843965.1 Rhynchomys soricoides | reverse complement strand
ATCATCATCATCATCATCATCATCATCATCATCATCATCATCATCATCATCCTCATCAAAGGAGATAGGGAGTGGGCCTTACCCATTATGGACCCGGCAGAATTCTTTTTCTAAGTCCATTCCTTTGATGTAAATGAGAAACAGTTTATAGTCTGATCTATGAGCAGGGAGGCAATAAAAGAGTCTCTCCTCCAGATCTCTCCCCTCTCATCAGGACTTAAGCATGAGTAGAAGACCGCAGAACAGACAAGGTCAGTGGCTCCCAATCGTTTTCACGTGTGTCCTCTCTTGCCAAGCACAAAACGCTTTCTCCACCAGCAGGAAACAAAAGAGGAACCACCCCACAGCATAATAGCAGTGAAGACATAGGAAAAGGCTACTCTTTATTTGCAGCTCTGGGTGTTTTAAGACATGCTCCATACACATGTGAACTGTGAACCCAGAAAGCCTGGTGACAGCAAAGCGCTTCTTCTCTGGCCTCATTGAGCAGAAAATAAGCAATAGAGGAGAAAACCAGGGGGAATCCACATTATTCTGGTAGTTTTGCTCATGTTCATATCGAAGGAAAAGGGACTCGTGAGAAGAAAAGTGGTGTTTCATTTACAAGTGGTTTAAAAAACAAATAAATTAGAATTGGGACATACGGCGTTCAACTTGCAAGAGTTGTCCTATTCAAAATAAAATGGGTTTCTGTCTAAGCCCTTCTCTTTGAGTCAGTTTGTCTTCCAAAATCGAACATTTATTTCTCGGCTGAATTTTGAGGGGATTAGTTATTTTTAAAAAGAAAACGGGAAAAGAAAAGAAAAAAAAACCAACTCAAAAGCCGAAGTGAGCTTAGCGAGACACACATAAGCTGTTCTCCATATTGAGTCAACACCTGGGGCATTGATTAGAAAGCCAAATGCAGGCTGTTCACCTGCATTGCCAAGGATAACAGAAGCAACTGTCTCACTGTCACCAGAGAGAAAGAACCGTCACTGGGGCTCCATCTGCAACTGCCTGTGAGGACCAAAGATAACCATGAGGAAAAGGGGGTGAGGGGGTGGTTGTGAAACCTGAATTTCAACTTAAGAGCCTCCTTTATACAGACTACCTGCCTTTTCTAATTTAAAGTGAGTTTCTCCTCCAAGCCCACCAAATTCTCTTTCCTCCAAATCCATCCTCTTTGTGGCTCCTGCCTTTGGCCCTGCTTATTCAGCTAAGCACTGCTGCTGCTGCAGCCCTGCCTGTGTCCCTAGCTTGTTAGGCTGGCCTTTCCCAGCATTCCAAGCAGTAATGGTCTCATTGACCCTGTAATTAAAGGAGTCCTTTGCCTCCCTACACTGGCTGGCTGCCCTCCACCTCTCTTCTATTATTCTTTCCGTTGGACCACCAGCAGATGGATAGAGATTTTTCACCCTTTCAAAAGCTCTGTTTTCCCCATCTCATCAAGCATATCTCAGCCAAACGTAATTAGCTTAAGGCTTTTGAGTCCTCACAGGAGATCTGTTAAAAGACCTGAGCAATTTCAATAAAGAGCTTGAAAAGCAAATCCTGAAGGCTGTGCCTAACCACAGGAGAGCCACTATTATTTAGAAGCAGAGACCTCTCTCTTCTTCACATCCCCCTTCGGGCATTTAAAATTTCTCAGAGTATTTGCGAGGCCTCCCTCCAGGGCTTTGGGATCTTTTGGACCTTTATTGGGTAGGTGGGATATTTAAGCTCTTTCTCTTCAGCAGGTCAGCCTTTGGCTCCTTTTAATTGATTTCAATCATGGGGTGCGTTTTGGGGAGCCTTAAGATATTCCCAAATGGCCAACAGTTTGTTTGCTAAGTCTCTTAGACTTTTCATTCAGGTTTTTTTTTTCCCTTGGTTGTGGGAAATAGCTGGTAAGCTTCCTTTGTGGTTCAGAACAGTTGATAATGAAGGCTAAATTAATTAGCTGCAATTCAGATTTGCACCCTACCTTTGAGTGGCAGTGACCCTTGAATTCTGAATAGCCATATGTATTGCAGTGTTGATCCATAGCTTAGCCCTTTTTGCTCCCATCTATGGGGGAAAGCAAGTGTTTGAGACTTAAACTCTGTTTTCATTAAAATGAAGTGAAATAGAGCCTTAAGTCTGTGACATTCATGCTTCTCATGGAATGCTGGAGAAGCCGACCTTACTGGGAGAGATAATGGTTATTTACCTCATGCATTCCGGGAGGCTGGAACTTGGGTGTTGGGTAGAAGAGTGACAAACAGAATTCCCTCATCTAGTTGCCCGTTATCAAGACTTGGAAGAAGAGAATTTCCTTTGTGAATCGCCTAACATCCCTTATGCATAAGAGGAATGAACAGCAATGCTTGATTAGAATGTCTTTTGTCCTGGATAAACGAATTGGTTCTTTGAACGCCTATGCAGAGATCTAGAGATACACCAATTCTGAAGATTGGGCAGACACATATATTGCAGCTGCAGAGGACCTCACAATCAGAATGGAGGAGGTCTCCTTTTAAAACAGAAATATGCCTATAGAGTATGATAGGAAGTTGGCTTGCCAGGCAGACTCCCAAGACTGAGCGATTAATTTACTGCTATCATCAACATATGACAAGGTCTGAAGCAAAAATTGACTTTCAGGAAGATGAACACAGGATGAATGTTTTCAGTGGGTGTAACAAATAAAAATGCAATCTTTTATAGAGGCTTTTCATAAATGTTTTGCATTGAAGGATGGCTGATAATAGAGAATGATAAGACTCCCTTCTAGTTGCTAGCCTGTTTCAGCCAGAGAGACAAATCGTTCTGAGTCCCAGAAACACATAGAATTGTTACAGGATGAGAGAAGAGAAGAGAGCAGAGAAAGCAGTGCCCAGACAGCCTTCAGTTCATGACAACAGTGATGCAGAAGAATGATTAGTGAATGGATGTGGCAGTATCCCCCAAATGCACAGAAAGTATCTCTGTGAAGTCCACAGGGCAATGTGACCCTTGCCACAGTGCTCAGGACTGGTTCGTTCCAAGTTTTCCAAACAGCTGTGCTTAATCAGAGAACTTACACTGTGAAATTTTCTAAAATGCCTTCTGTACTGTAAGGTTTCCAAAGTTCAGGTGTGAAAATTAAAATTTCCCTGGCCAGGGTCCTACATCTCCACTGGCCGGGTGAGGACGGAGGCACGGTGTGTAAGTTTCCACCTTCTCTCTCCCTTGGCCCAACATGTCTCCACTTTTCTCTGAGATGCTATCCTAAGTGTCGAGTGCAGTACAGTATTGCAGGTTAGCCCTTTTCTGAGATGGTAAGGAGTAGGAACCATCTAGTTCCACACCACCCCCTCTGAAGCCCCAGGCCCTATGATTTTTTTTTTTCAGACTTTCAATCCAATAAGGCATCTATCTAGCAAGGGGCATGTGAAATGGAGAACTCATTACCATTCAGGGTGGGGCTTCCAGCCTTAGATGATTTTCAGTATTCATCAGGAAGCTCAGCTTCTTTCCTGAAGCATCTGCTGATTCACCTCAGTTCTTCTGTGCAGAGGAAGCTAAAACAGACCTAGACACATTGCAAAACTCCCTGAAAACATCACCTTCTTGACAGGCACTTAGTTCATTTCTGCTTATTCCACAAAACTCTATCAGTATATGGTCTTCAAACTTCGTTTTTTTTTCGACTGTGTACTTTCCAATGCAAGCCAGATTTGCTAACTTCTCTCGCAGAACAAGCTAAGAAACTGTATGCATAGCCAAGCTTATGTTAGTTATCAGAGCAGTATGATTTACTATATGTCAAGTTCTACCAGTAGTGTAAGACACATGGTAAATGCTCATTCAGGGCTCATCATTGTGGTTATCTATGCTCTACATAGAAGCCCATACCCCAAACCAAGGTACAAAGTCACCTTTTTATTTAAACAGTAAGGAATCTAAGAATAGATCAAAGGTTACCTACTGCCTCTAAATACTCAGCCAGTCTTCCCTTAATCCAATGGGTCTTAACCCCTGTGGTGGTCGCATATTAGATATCCTGCATGATATAAGTATCCTTTCGGATACTTATATTATGATTCATATCAGTAGCAAAATTACAGCTATGAAATAGCAATAAAAATAATTTTATGGTTGGGAGTCACCACCACAGGAGGAACTGTATTAAACGGTCACAGCATTAGGAAGGCTGAGAACTGCTGCAATCCTTACCAGTCCCATGTGGGATGGGGAGGATGCTGGAAAGACAGCCTCGCTACTTCCATCTTCTAACTGCACCCAAGCCGGAAGCCTAGTAGCTTTCCTCTAGCTGTTGATCTCTTTGACCATGAGGTCTCATTGAAGAAATGCAACCAGCAAGAAAAAAAGTCCCTCTACTCCTTGGCTTCTGGAAGATGTGGTGTGTCTATCTGTTGCAATGGATTCTGGCCCCGTATTTAATAAATGCCAACAATCTCAAAATGTGGCAAAGAGGAGGGCCTGCAACCCTAGGAACTGGACCACTGATGGAGGCAGCTCCATGTGCTCCCACTTGTTACTCATGCTTAGGTTCCAAGAAGTACATGGGAAGGCATGTGTCATGACTGAGAATGGCAGTCACCATTTCTAGAGAAACTCAGCAAACCAGCACAGGTGGGCATGTGCTCAGCTACTTGTCAGCTTAGAGATTTAGGATTTATCTTTAATTCTGCACTAAGTAGCTGCTCTGTTGATTTACTCAAACTCTTCCACTTGTTGCTTCTGGAATCATGGCATGTGAGAGAGCACAGACAGAAACATCTCTACCATAATTTCTATCATTCTTTCTACCACCCATCCCATCATGGCTCCCAGCATCTCCAAAAGATCCATGTTCTCAGAAGCACCAGTTGAGGACAAGCAGAAATCTAGATCCTGACAAATCAGTTGCCTGCAAGAAACTGTTCAGAGAGACTATTGGAATTCTAATCTTCCTGTGTCATTCCTGATGGGTTCCATCTGAGAGGATAGGGAAGTAAGTTTTATTTCCCTGTCTTTTATTTTAAATGATAAAGCATCTTGCCCCCTCATAATCTTCATAATCATTGGTAACTTGGGTATCATTAATTATAGGATTATTAGTCATAAAAATCACATCTTAAAAAAGAGCAGAAGTGAGGAAGGCAAGAGATAGGTGGGCTCTTAATGCTGGCACTGGTGTATTTGGATCAACCAGCCAGCACCATACAGCCTAACTGCAGAAAGCTGACCTTCAACGGACCTTGGCCAAAGTTCTTCCATTGTATCCCCATCTTGTGACTTTCTGTTCTGGTACCAAACCCTATAGAGCCTACCCTCCTATCTCACTACATGTCAGTGATCACAGCCACGGTGGCCATAGAGTATAAAAGAATGATATTTTATCATACCATCGTATTTTGCCTATAGAGCTGGTGTTTTGTAACAGCTATGCTCTGACAACAAAAGTTGCACAAAACGGCATGAGGATATCAGAGCCTTACTATTTTAAACTGCCTTGGGCTTTGCCTTCTTTAATGTGGATTTTGCATTTAGCTACGAGGAAGTCCTTGAAAGTCTTCCCAAGTGGCACAACCCCCTTCTCCCCCTAAGATATATATGTGATTGTACTCCCTGAGATCTTGAAGGTATGAGAATCTTTTTAGGATACACGATCATTTCTAGCCCTCATGTGGGACAGACTTAGAATCCCCTAGCAGTCACTTCCTCCAATCATACTCTGGGCCCTGTGAATCTAGATGCTTTATGATTACTGTTTCAGAACTGAAATAAAAGCAGCCTGATGAGGGAGGGGCATAGCAAAGATTAGAATCCCTGAGCCAGCAACTATGCTCTCTCAACACATCTTAAATGGCCTTTTCAAAACCTAGATTTCCCCCCCCAGATCCTGTTTTCCTTTCAAAACCAAACTAGTGCTTTTTAAACAGCAGGAAGGTTATGAAGGCAAGAATTACCAAATAAACTAAACCAAGCAAGCTCATGAGGGAATGTCTTGCCCTAAGTGAAATAAAAAATGGTTTATGTTAACTCATGTCGGAACCACATTGATGGTATGAGGATGTCTGGTGCCGTGGGTGGGGCTAGGAACTGGGGATCTGAGCTATTGAGTCCTCACCTAGATTCTGCCAGCCCTCTGTTCATCAGTGAGGCTGTAGGAAGAAATACTAGCAATGTGGCATTTTCCAAAGACCACCAGACCACAGCAACAGGACACAAACAGATCACACATAAAGCTGGGAAGCCAAACTAATCACCATGTTCCTGAAATGAGCCCATTGGCAATGCCCTTCTGGCTGATGCTGGCTTCTACCAGGTGCCTGCAAAGAAGACACAGTGACCCAGTTGTCAAAATCTAAAATAGAAGCTGATGTGCTGAGAGTTCCTGGGTTTTCTGGGCTGTGCAGTTTGTTCTAGGGTGGTTTTCATCCAGACTCTACCAGAAGATGCCGAGCTGAGATATACCTGGGAGATGCGGTGTACTCATAAAGAGTCATTCTTAGTGAGTGAAAACGAAGCAGGAGTTGGAGTAGGCAGGAGTCACCAGCCTTCCCTGCAAATGCTGCTCCTGAGGGAAAGATGCAAGGAAGGGAATCTGGAAGTATGCAAGGTAAGAAGGTTTTGAAGGCAAAGCACCACAGACTATTGCAGAAAATTAAGACCAAAACATCCCTATCTTAATATCCACACTAGGAGCAGCCTGTGTGGAACATGATCTGGAGCAAGAGGAGTGAGTACAAGTGGTCCATCCTGTACTCTTAGAATCAAGGTTCACATTTCACAACTCCTGGGGCCACACTTTACATTGATTATGTGCCATGGAGATGTGTCAAATGAAGTCAGCATGGTATGACAAGATGATCTTGTTTAGGACTGCTTGCTCCTCACCTTAGTGACTATCCAGGCAAAGTCTCTAGGTAGCACCATTAGCTGTTTTGTCTGGGACAAATGGGCACATTCTGAGCATTGGCAAGTATGAGAGGATCTTGAGAATCCATCTTGGGCTTTGGTGATGGCCAGTTTTCTGAGCTCAAGTTTAGGGGATGAGTTGTGGTGTTGGGCATGAGCTTTGAGTGGAGGGGAGCTCTTTCCTAGCATGCATGTGCTAAATGTAAGAGCAAGGGGGAAAGCCTCTTCCTAGTCCTTAGAAGGGAACTTTTTTCTCCCCACATACATCCTTCCCCTCTCCCTGGTCCCCTCCATCATTTGAAAGCATAGGAGTGTTTTCTTTACTGTTCCTTTCTGACCAGATGGATCTCCTCTTCCATTGTTAATGAAAATCACCTAGTGAGTTTTCAAGACTTCTACCACCAGCCATGCACTAGATCAATTAAGCCTGAGGCTCAGGATGGAGCAGGTATCAGCATGCTTCCAATCTCCTTAGGTATTTTCATTATGCAGCCAAGGTTGAGAAACTCAGCTGAAGCCCCGCCCCCATGGGGTGACACTGGCCTTCCTGGCTTCCCACTGGCTAAAATGGTAATTGGCTGCCTAGCAAATGTGATCTGCGAGTTGATGAATAAAGCATGAGTGGAATATTTTAATATCTGATTATAGTCTTTATTATACAAATGCATTTTCTTAGTTTTAATGTTCAGATAAATTATTTGGCTTTAGTGTGGTTATAAAGTAAAATATATCGCTTATATTCCCTTTTATTAGCACGTTATTTGTACATATTAATGAGCTGCACTGTGATGTTACTCTTCATGCATACAGTGTGCAGCTCCTATCTACCCACCCTGATTCCCACCTCTTCTCAGCACCCTTACCAACCCCTGGCAATGACAATTCTACTTTTAAGCTATTTTTAAGCTTCTACCCATAAAAAAATAGCATGCAGCACCTCTTCCTATGTTGGCTTATTTCTCTTAGCTGGTGCTCTTCAGTTCTATCCATTTTTCTTTCCTAATAATACTCCATTACACATGTATACTCTATTTCCTTTCCTTGAATCTGCTGATGGGCTGATCCCTGACCCCCCACCCCATCTTAACTATTTAGTGTGAATAGCCACAATATGTATAAGCATGCTGGTACTCATTTGAATGCTAATTTTATTTCCTTTGGATATATACTCAAGGCTGGGATACCAAGATCATAAGATGTATCTATTTTTAGTTTGCTAAAGACTATCCTTACTGCTCTCTGTAGTAGCAGAATTTATTTCTATTCCCACCAACAGTGTCTACAATTTACTTTTCTCCACATCCTCAAATGTTTGCAATTTATCTGTCTCTCTCTCTCTCTCTCTTTTAGCCATTTTAACTGCAGTAAGGTAGTATGTTGTTTTGATTTGCCTTTGCCTAGTGGTTAATAATAGTGAACTTTTTTTCGTATATTTAATGGGCATGTTTATTGCTCCATTTTAAAAAATACCTGCTTAGATTATTCTGCCCATTTCTTTTTACTTTTTTTTTGATTCCTTATGAATTTCACATCATGCACCCCAGTCCCACTCATCTCCCCATCCCCAATATCCACCCTTTGCCCCTATAACCTCCCCACAAAATAATACACACACACACACACACACACACACACTACACCACATCATGGAAGCTATAGTATATCACAGTGTGTCCCACAGTATACCTCTCTGTCCACACATTTTTACTTGCAAATGTTCCTAACAATGCTGTCTTAGTCAGGGTTTCTATTCCTGCACAAACATCATGACCAAGAAGCAAGTTGGGGAGGAAAGGGTTTATTCAGCTTACACTTCCATGCTGCTGTTCATCACCAAAGGAAGTCAGGACTGGAACTCAAACAGGGCAAGAAGCAAGAGCTGATGCAAAGGCCATGGAGGGATGTTCCTTACTGGCTTGCTTGCTTCTCCTGGCTTGCTCAGCCTGCCTTCTTATAGAACCCAAGACTACCAGCCCACAGATGGTACTACTCACAAGGGGCCCTCCCCCCTTGATCACTAGTTGAGAAAATGCCTTACTGCTGGATCTCATGGAGGCATCTTCTCAACTGAAATTCCTTTCTCTGTGATAACTTCAGCTTGTGTCAATTTGACACACAAAACTAGCCAGTATAAATGCATCAATGGTCTGGTTCAAAGTCTCAGGCTTCTGTGACACCATCAATATTGGATGCTCACCAGGACTCCTCCTGGCTATCCTATTGTTGTCATGTATCATGAAGATCCTGCAGCTTTGGATCAGCAGGACTGGCCCTTTCATGAATCCCAACTGTCCACAAATGACATAGATTTTGGGCTGGGCCAACTCGTTGCCTTATATCTGGGCCTGGGTGGTAGTTGAGCTGGTCAGCTTGGTGGCCCTCCCTTATCCACACTACCATGGTGAGCTCTCCAGCACTACTCAGGCTAGGTCACTGATGCCACCATTAGCATGAGACAGAGTCAACTCTCCTGCTCTCATGCCCTGGGAACTAGCTCACCTCCTCCCAGGCCACTAGAGCCAGTTTTACTGTGCTGCCCAGTTGAGGTGTGGGGCTTATTCTCCCAAGTGCTGCAGCCAGCAAGGGACAGGAACTGCTCTCCTGTTCTCATACCCTCAGGGCAGGCTCCCCTGTGCCTTCACCATCAAGGCCAGATCCATTGTGTGACCCAGATGAGGTGCAGGGCCTGCTATCCCGGAGTACTACAGCCAGTAAGGGGACAGGGATAGCTCCCACAACTGACTGCTCCAGGTGAGTAAGGAATGAGTTGGGGAAAACATCACCCTTGTACCCATGTCACCTCATGGCAGATGAGTGGCAGGGCCAGCTCTCCAACAGTCTTACCCTTGGGGCTATACTTGGGTAGTAGGGCTCACCTCCCCTACTACCATTAGAGTCAGCTCTGCTGTGTAGTCCAGGGCAAGGTGCAGGGCCCACAGCTGGTGAGCGGTAGAGACAGCTCACCTCCTCTCATGACTGCAGGGGCCAGTTCTACAATTGCCTCAGGTGGCAAGGGGCAAGGGAGCACAGCATTTTGCTCATTTTAATTGGTTGTCTTTCCATTTTATTGATACATTTTCCAGTCCTTCGTGGATTCTGGATGTTAACTCTATAGAATGAATAGCTGGCAAATATTATCTTCCATTCTGTAGGCTGTCTCCACTCTCTTGTTTCAGGAACTGTTGTATTTATCCTGGCTCATTTTTCAAGTTCTGCTTTTGTTTGGGGGCTGTGCAGGGTCACAAGCAGATAATCACCAGTACAGCATCTTAGAGTATTCTCTTCATGTTTTATTCAGGTAGTTTCAGATCTCCAGAGTTATTTTAGATCTTTGATCCATTTGGGTCCAGAGAGAAGGACAAGGCTACTTTTCAATCTTCTGCATATGGATATTTTTCTTTCCAAGCACCATTTGTTAAAGAGACTGTCCTTTCTCCATGGTGTGTTTTGATACCTGTCCCGCGCTACGGTCTCGCCAGCAAGAACGACGCGGCACACATAGGATCCTTCTGCAGTAAAGCTTTAATGCCTCTTGAGAGGGAGAGCATAAGCTTGCCACGAGTGGAGACTCAGAACAATAGAATACTCGCCCTTTATATGGGTCACAGCGCTTGCCTGGGACATGGAGCTTCCCCATTGGCTCTTGCACACCAGGCCAGATGCCGCCGCGAGAGAGGCTGAGACTCTGAGGTGGAAAATTACCAGGTGCATGCGCACTAGCCTGTTTACAACTTGTCCTCGGCCGAATGTAGGCGCCATCTTGTAATGGCGGATGTGGGTGCTCAGGCGGCTCCCAACAGATACCCACTGTGAGAATCAGTTGGCTGGAGTGTATAGGTTCATTTACAGGACTCTCTTTGTCCCACTGGTCTATATGTCTCTTTTCAGTACTGAATGAAAATAATAAAAATAAAAAGGAAAAGACATGATTGCTCCTAGGTATGGTGAAAGAGGTTATCGATACGTCAGAGAGCATAGGCAGAGGCAGGAGCTTCTAGAAGAGTCTAGAGAAGACATGATCAGACTTAGCTATGCCACGTGAAGGGGGTGGGGGAGAGAAAGGATTGGGGAATAAGGAAAGCCAGCTATAGCAGTCAGAAGACCCAAAAGAGCGTGGATGAAAGAGACCAGGTGACCAAAATGGTTGGCTTTTATAGGGAAGAACAGCTGGGAGAAGGTAGTACAGCCCCAGGACTGGAGAACTTTAGGGTAGGGGCAGGGTGTATCAGCTGGAGGGCCCTGTAACAGGTAGAGGCTGAGGAATTGTAGAGAGACCCTACAAGCAGGTCCTCCTTGATATGCTAATTAGACACCTCAGTCACTTGTCCCAACTTTGAAACCTAACAAGTACCAAGAGCATGATGTGTTGGTTATTGTGGCTCTAGTGTAGGTCTGGAAGTTGGGCTGGATGATGCCTCTGGTTTTCTTCTCACTGTTCTTAACGTCTTTGGTTGTTTGGGATCATTTGCACTTCTGAATTTTAGGACTTTTCCCCCTAGATTTGTGAAAAATATTATTGATATTTTGATGTGAATCATATTAAATCTATAGTTTGCTTTGGAGCATTTTTCCACTATTAATTCTAATCCATGAACATGAGAAATGCTGTGGGTCATTTTTCTGTGACCTCTTCAATATCTTTAAGTGTTTTGTAGTTTTCATTGGTGAGTTCTTTCATTAATGTCTGTGCCTACATCATTTTATTCTTTTTGTTATTGATGGACTCATTTTCATGAGTTCATTATTGATGTATGTAAGAATTGCTGCTTTTCATATGTTGATTCTTTTAAAAATATATTTATTTTTAGATAATTTCCTACATACATACATGTACTTTGAGCGTACCCTTCCCCTCATTTCTGTCTACCTCCTCTCACACCACCCCAGCATATCTCCCTACCATGTCTTCTTTTTTTCTTCTCTTTTATTTTTTTTTCTTTACTTCCCACCGTGTCCAATTAGTGCTGCGCATATGTGCATGGGTTTGGGGCTGGCCACTGGAGCATTACCAGCCTACCAGTGGCCACAACCCTAAAGGAAAATGAGTCTCCCTCCCTGAGCCACTAGCACTGCCAACAGTTCCTTGGCTAAGGTTGGGGCCTTATGAGCTTCTCCCTGATCCAATACATGCTGGAATTTTGACTGGCTTAATCTTAGGTATATTAATTGTTTTAAATTCTAAAATGTGAGTTCGAGGCCAGCCTGGTCTACAGAGTGAGTTCCAGGACAGCCAGGGCTACACAGAGAAACCCTGTCTCAAAAAACCAAAAAAAAAAAAAAAAAAAAAAAAATCTAAAATGAACTGATGGATATAGAGATAGAGATAGATATAAATAGATACATAGATAAATAGAGATAGATAGATAGATAGATTTACAATATATATTTTATCTTCTTTTGAAGGTAGCTTGCACCGCAGCAGGTTTCTTCTGAGACTTTCATACATACTTACTTTAATTTGAGTTAACTCTCCATTGCATCCCTTGCTCCCCATCTTCCACTCCCAGAATCTGCCTTTCCACTTTCACATCACAGAGCTACTACTTTACTAAAGTGGTCTGTCATTTCTAATATTCTCTTGGCAGTGTTTTTTCCATATATAAAATTATATCTACCAACATAAATTAATTTGAATATATACACTTCTCCTTTCTAATTGTTCCATCTAAAATTTCCACCATTATGTTTGGATAATGTCTGTGAGAGTAAGCACTCTTGATTTGTTCCTAATTTTAGAGAAAATGCTATCATACTTTTCCAATTCACTAAGATGATAGCTGTGGATTTGCCAGATATATATAGTGGATATATATCTCTGTGTAACAGACTTATAAAACTTATGTTGATGTATTATCCTCCTAAATCAAATTTGTGCAGGGAATTTATTAGGAACTATCACTGAATATTATCAAATGATTTTTCTGCATCTATTCAGTCTATTAGTGTGCTGTCTTATGTGGTGCTTTGAATGGAAATAACCCGTCATATGCTCCCGTATTTTGGACACTTGGTACCTGTAGGTGATTCTGTTCAGTGAGATGGTGCAGCCTTGCAAGGTAAAGTGTGTCCCTTGATATGGGATTTGTGAGTTCATAGCCTCCACTCACTTCCAGTTTGTTCTCTCTGCTTCACATTTGTAGTTCACCTTCCTGCCCTGGCCCTCTGCTGCCATACCCTCCCCACCATTACAGTCTCTGCAGCTGGAAACAGAAGGCAAAATAACAACTCTTCTTCTGTGGCTCGCAGTTTAAGAAGGGACTACATCTAGGTGGAGAAAGCATGGTGGCAGCAGTGTGAGACAGCTGGACCCATTGCATCTGCCATGTCTGTGTAGTATTCCATAACTTCCTATTCATAGATGCCCATGTGTTTCCTAATACTAGGGATGCTTTCTGATATTATTCATTGAGTAAATTTCCTGTGCCTTTAATCTTTATCTCTTCACCTTAGGCAATTCCAGTTATGAAGATGTTCATTCATTTAACAATATCCCAAAGATTTCAGATGATGTCCTTGTTCTTTTTTTCTCTTCTTTCAAAAAAATAAAAAACCCAAAACAAAAGAAAAAACAACAACAACAAAAACCTCAATGAGCTATCTCAAAAGACAAGTCTTCAAATCAGGTATTATTTCTTATGCTTTATCTAGTCTGTCATTAAAGTTTTCAACTAATAAAACTTACTGAACTTTTTATTTCCAAGATTTATATTTGGGTTCTTTTCAAAATTGGTCTCTTCACTGAATTTCCTAGTCATACCCTACATGGCTGTTGATTTTATTTAACTGGTGCATCTGTATTTTGTTGAAGTCCATTGAGCTTCTCATGATTCTTCTTGCTAAATTGCATATCAGGCATTGAATACATTTACATTTCTTTGGAATCTATTGCTGGAGAGTAGTATAATAGCACCTTGGTTGGCAGTGTTTCTCACCTTATATTGAGATTTTTCTATCTGTCGAATCAGATCTCGCTTCGTAACTTTATCAGATGCTCTCCTACGTAAATGTCTTTCTTTTGAAGCTCTGCCTTGAGGGTGTACATTTATGATGCAAAGTTAGCTTTATGTTTGCATAGAAGTGAGCATAGGATTTGCTTAAGTTTTTTAATGACTTTGGACATCATAGTATGTATTATGTTAGAATTGGAAAGACTCACTGTCTCTGCAGGCTGTACAAAAGTGGAAATCTTCCAGCAGTTTCAGAAGAGAGAGTGGAGAGAGAGCTTGTCTACTTTCTACATACTCCAACAATGGATCCCTATCGGGAAATGGAGACAGACTACAGGCACTGTTGATGTTGATTATGTTGCCTGTTGGGATCTCTGGTGCTTGTACAGCAGTAGTAACAGGAAGTCTGAAGAGCTTGTCTTCTTATGAAACAATGGTACAGTCCCAGTTGCTTTTCAGAAGGTGGTAGCAGGAACCACAGTGTGTGGTCAGAATACGTGCACATAAAATGGATCATGGTCCTTGCTGCTGTTATTGTGAGTAACCACCCAAGAGTAGGATCTCAGGGATCCCACTATGTTCATACCTATGGATAAGGCAGTGACTGGTGCCTTTCTCTAGCAGCCATTTCTATCTACCTCTCCTTATCAGGCTTTGAGTAGAGATTGGGTACATTCAAGGATACCTACAGTTCCTCTTAGGACCTCTTCTGGCTATGTACACCCTGGAGTTTTTCTCATTCCATTGTTAATAAGAAGTATTTCCCAAGCAGCAAGGTCAAATGAGCCATCTCTAGACCTGGGAAAAATATCTCTCCAGACCTCCGTAGGCCTGTGTCCCTGAAAAGTGATATTGCTCAAGGTTGCCTCTGCATGCCTCTGTTAACATGGCTTCAGTGGAATCACAGATTTTTCCCCCAAGACTGGCTTCAGAGGGAAAGCTCTTCTGACATTCTGGGTCTTGAAGGCCTTAATACTGTGGCCATGACTGTGTCACAACACCCATGAACAAACAGGGCCCCCAATGATTTTGGGTCAGGTTCAGTCTGCTGGGATATATTGGATTCATCAGGTTAGCTTTCCACCAAGCCAACAGAGAGATGGAACTATGAATGGCTTCTGACTCCTAGAGCAGTCCAAATTTATGCAATAGCTCCTTTCTCAAGTTGGCTCCTGGCTTCAGCACCCAGAGCTCACTGTTCATTAGGAAATGATATGTCCTCATTTTCCAAACACAAGCTATTGTGTACATTTTAGTTTCTCTAAGTGGATAGCACACTTCTGAAGATTATAGAACTCCCCAGTGGCCATCAGGACTGACAATGCCCATTCTGATAACTTTGTTGATATACTATTTCATTTTCACCCATGCAAAAGAGAAGCTTCCCCTTCCCTGGTTATGGAGCATGGGCATACGTGCCAGGATATTTCATTTATCTTTCTATGCTGTGGTCTGAGTTATATGAAGTTCTAGTTTTTATCAAACTGGCTTCCAGTGTCTTATCTCATGATCAGCTACCTCAAAAGGTAGATGCATGCCCATTGTCTTGATTCTTCTTTGTGGAGACCGTGAATGATGGGTGAATCTGTCTTAAAACTCCCCAAACCTACCATTCATATTCTTGGAAGAATAAATGCATAGCAGAAATGTTGAGGAACAAGTACCCTTAGATACATTCATTAGTTAAAGATTACTAACAAAAAAGATAGTCAACTGTGCTATCTATCAAAATCCGAGAAATCATCTCTTAATTGATAAATAACATTACTGATCATACGAAAAGCAGCAGCCAAGTAAATAATATACTAATGCAATCTAGATTGTTTACCTGAAAATACAAATGGCAAAACATGTTGTATTAGTCAGGGTTCTCCAGAGTAGCAGAATTTAGAGAATAAGTCTCCTTCTGTATATATAGAAAGGGGGTTTATTAGAATCAGTATAGGCTTTGGTTCAACTAATCCAATAACGGTAGACTATGAACAGAAAATCTAAGAATCCAGAAGCTACTCAGTCCACAGCATTGGATGTCTCCAACTGGTCTTCAGTAGACACTGTAATCCCAAAACATAGACTCTAATGCCAATAAAGGAATGAACTTGAAACAAGACAAGCATAAGCAAGCAAAGAGCAAAAGTTCTTCTATCTTCTTACTGAGGCTTCCAGCAGAAAGTGTGGCCCAGATTGAAGGTGTGTCTTCACACATCAAGATCCAGATCTAAAGTGTGTGATTTCCTGTATCAAAAGTCCAGACTAGAAGTGGATTCACCTACCTTAAGCCAAGCAAGTTATCTCTCAGAGATGTGCCCTCCATTTCTGGATTGTTGCTCATTCTATTGTAGGGTAGTCACCAGAGAATATTACTGGGGCATATATTTAAGCCAATAGAAAGTCTTCATTGTCTGGCCAGTGACTATACTGGGTGTTTAGAATCCCAGGATTGCCCTGAAACTTTCTCAGGGATATCTTTTAAGCACAAAAACTATGTTCTGGGTTGACATACTTTGGTTAACAAGATCAGTTAGCCAAAAACAAAACTACAGAAGCCAAAAATCAAAGTTAGTACATTCAGAGACTTTCTCAGAACTATGGACTTTGATGGATTAGGTCTTTGTTTTTATTTTTGGACAGTGATGCTGTCTATGGGCTGAGTTTTACATCATGAATAGCACTTCCATCATGGAGTCAATGTGTTTCTACTGTTAACAATTCCAGATGTGGTCAAGTTGACAACCAAGAATTAGCCATCACACATGTCTCTTAGGTATGGAGTGAGATCAGAATAAGGGCTGCCCCTCTGAGATTTTGCCATGTACTCTATTTACTAAAAAATACATATTAAAATTCATGCATCCCACTGTGATGCATGGTGAGGGACAGTTTGGGAGCATCTTCCCCAAATGGGTTTTATGTTTTGTTTTGTTTTGTTTTGTTTTTAAATACCACCACAATAGCATATAGGAAAACTACAGAACTTGCTTGCAGCAATGTTAAATGGCCAGGTGACAATGTTCTAGTTTTCCATGGCCAAGTGCTTCCATTTTAGGAACAAACAGCCTACCAAGTCTTGCTATATTTATAGCCTTGAAAGTTTTGTATCACTCCCAAGAGAGATATAGGAAAAGGAACGTTTACAGAGAATTCACAGAGTGGCATTCCAATTTACCACCCTGCAGATTCTTCTGACCATGACTGTAAGTAATGGCATCCTATTAGTGCCAGAAGGCTGGAGCAGATGGCTTGGTCTGTGAGCCAGCTGCACTGCATTCAGATGTTCTAAGAAATAGCTGTTGAGAAAGACTCTAGGTAAACAAAACATTGGATTGAATAGTAGAGAGGGGAAGTCTCATCCTGTGTGTTCACATTTACCATCAGCTAGATCCTTACCATCAAGGCTATCACATGAGTTCTGTAAAAACTTCAAAATGAGGGAGGGGACATACTGGTACAAATTCCCATCTGGTCCTAACCAGATATCAAATGATATGATTTGATATCAGATAACTTGATATCAAATATCAAGGCATTTCCTACGTATAGGTAATGTCAATATTTGTCTCTAGAATTTTCCTACTTTTTGCCACCACCATTATTAGCATTAAAATGTAGAGCTTCTTGTAGAGTAGTTCAGCTTTATTACCATGTGAGGACTTTGCCCAAGCAGCCTCAATACTTGGGTGGTAGCTTTGTTATACTGAAGATGTCAGCATTAATAGCCGGATTACTATATTCCCTAGATTAGATAACCAGTTGTCTTAAACTACAAGTCCTGGGTGAAGTAGAAGAGAGCTAGGGCTAATTTCCTCCCTTCTCATTTGTAAAGTAACAGGCTATTCTCAAAGAGTCTATGTGATGGATTCAGGGGAGGGGAACCATATCACCATCTGGGTTCAAAAGAAGCCAAGAAAAAAATAACCAGACAACTCCTTCAATATCCCAGGGCCATATCACGTGCCCTTTCATTCCCATTTATCCCAGCCAAAGCATCTGCAGTCATGTTCAATGCACCTGTCCTTTCATGCATGATCTTTGGGGAAGGAGTCCCCATAGCTAAATAAAGACTCTACCCTCTCCTTCACTGATAACCAGTGGCCCTACAAGAGACCCTTGTGCGCTGTATATCTGGGTTAAAGAATTCTTTTATAATTTATTAAACCAAGTATCATTCTCTATTTGTAGAGGTAGAGGGAGGGAGCACAAAGGCAGTCTTTAATAGCAATGATTTGCTGCTTGTATGTCCTTACTTAAATCCTTCTCCCAAACTTCTTTCACCTTCCCTTTTCTTCTTAAACATTGTTATTTGATTTGATTCTACCTTTACAAATGACCTGCTAACTTCAAGTTCTATTTCTGTGTATGGTAGCATCACTGAATTTTACATTTCTGTAATAAAGCTTCCTATGAGGAATACCTTCTAGATATCTCCAACTAACTCTTTTCAACACTGGCCTTTTAATGTCTGCTCCCATCTGCAACACTACATCTGAGCACATGGCAGTTCCATCATGCTCCGTGCTTAAAGTTTTAAAGTTGTCTTGGCCTCTTCTCATTATCTCAAACACTACCCATCCACATCTTCAGCAATACTTAAGAGTTTATTTTCAAATATCTACATCTCCTACCTTCTCCACTGCCACCAACAGTCATGACCAACTTTTGCACCAATTACTGCAATAACTTATCTGATCCCCCAATTTTATCTTTGGACATTGCTTATCATACCACAACTAAATGATTTTTTATGATACATGATTGTCTCACTTTTCCAAATCTGTCCCCAGTCTTGTGTAGAGGATAATTCTGCCACAACCCTATGGTGGCCCTTGTGACTGTGACCTCCTGTTCCCCTTTTTCCCTGATATGAGTTTCCTTTATTCCCTCACATCTGTGCCTTTCTTTATTATATAGGCATGTTCCTACCCAAGGGAGCACACTAATAGTAAGCTTTCACACTTACTGTTTCTTTCCCTCAATGCCCCTCCCCCCCAAATTCCTAACATCCTCTAGACCAGGGGATTTTTCTGAGTCTTGACTTCTGAGTCCTTGGCACCCAGAACAGTGCTCAGCTTTCAGCATACATACCATGTGTGACTATCTAGGGTGAGATGGTCTGTCATCACCAGAAATTGTTCTTCTGTTTGGATGTTTTGTGATGCCACATGGCCCTTGTTGAACCAATAGAATTCACATAACTAAACTGATTTGTTCCAAATTATCTGATTAAAATGAAACTCAACTTCCTGGTCTCATCATCCCCATCAGACTGCCTCTTTACTTAGCCTTCTTTGCTGCCCTCTGGTTTCCTTACCCACTTTTCTGTTCTTGGAGCAGGCTAATTTACCACTGGGAACATGGGTGCTGGAGCTGCCGCCTTCAGAGAAATTCGTGCTCCTTCATGTTCTTGTAACTGAACCTCTTAGTTGGGTCTCAATCTGAAGTTTCACTCCTAGGTGAACCCCCTCTCCAATTATTTCAGCTGGATAGCATCTTTTTCCTGTCTCTATAAAAGCTTCCTCATCTTGATCACTGTATTACTAGAGGTCCACAATACATGGCACACAGTCGGTACCTACATTATCTGTGGAGGACTAATGAATTTCATTAGTCCAGCAATCAAGGTCTTGAGACTTTTCCCTGCAGGATAGCATCAGCCCATGGAGCCGAAATAATGTTTTGGAAAGTCCATCTCCTGTAGCCAGTGAGAGTATCTGGCCAGGAAGGATATTAAATTCATAGTCACTCCTCCCTCCAGGTCTCTCCCAGCTGGTAGTAGCTAGAAATTTTCCACAGGTGTTAGCTAAGCTAAAAGGAAGCTTTAGAAAGGCCAAAGGCATCTGCATCAAGTTCATTGCATTTGAGAGAATGGGCAATGTGAACCATAGAGCACAAAGTATTAAAAGAACGGATGTTCTGAAATGATCAGGGAGGCCTAATGAGAAAGAGTGCAAAGTAGAGTTAAGATGGAAAGAAAATAAATGCCTAGGGGGGAAAAGAATAGTGTGAGGTCATCGATTCGTATCATCAGTTCAAAATGTGTCAAGCTCTGGTGTGGAAATTTACATGTCCTCTGTGCCAGCTAAAAGTTAGCATCACCCAGAATCTACAATTAATAAGTCCTGTGAGTCAGCATTTTGACAGCCCACACATATTCCTTACAGCAGCCATTTCTAATTTTCTCTTTTCCTGGTGTTTGTCTACAAACCCTTTCTCCTTTCCTGTGGTCCTATTTCTCACCTTGCTGAGAAAATAAAGGCTAGTTAAAGGAAAATATGCAGCTTTGCATCTTCATCAAAACTGTCTCTGCTCATACACACGTCGACTCCTCATCTTCTTCCATCTTGGCATCTAAAACTTCACATTGTATCTCCTCCCGCCCCTTCTATCATTCAACACCTACTTCCTTAATTATTGACAACTTTCTAGCATTTAATATCTCATTCTTTTTCCATTCTAGTTTGTCCCTTGAGCCTGAAAATATCCTGAGAGAATGTCCCACCCATATTAGCCTGTGGTTCATTTTCTTGATTAATGTGGGGAGGATCCAGCTCACTGTAGGCACTGTATGAGAAAACCCATTGAGCAAGGCACTAAGCAGCATTCCTCTATAGACTCTGCTTCAGTTCAGTTCATGCCTCAAAGCTCTTGCCTTGATGTCCTGCCCTGACGTCCCTAGGTAAGGGATTGTAACCAGGAAGTATATATATATAAAAAAAACCCTTTCATATCCAAAGTTTCTTTTGCTCATCGTGTTTTATTGTAGCAATAAAAACCCTAAGACAAGTCCCTCCTGTATTGTGTAGTCAAACTGAAGAAACAACCTCAAAATTTTAATGCCTTTAAATGAGTAAAGCATTCTTCTTGCTCACTGGCAAAGTGGTCCTGAGTTTACACATGTTCAGAAATGGGACTTTTCCTTTCTACGACTCTGATGTGTTTCTCAAGGTCTCCCTATCCTATGTGGCGACTTGCCTGCAAATGCAAATTCTTGGGTCCCAAAACCAGTAAGTTGAAACAGAGGCTCTAGGATAGGACACAGAAGGAGGTGTATTCTTTGGTTGCACCAGTGAATCTGATCTTTACTGAGGTTTAAGGAGCCCTGTTCAATGCCTGTCAGAGGAGATGGGATGTGGAGTTCATTCCTAAATCTTTTTGAGTGTCAAGCCCAGAAGCTCATCATTTCTGCTCACTGTCCTTTGGATTCTTCTTGATCATCAGTCTCCTGCCCAACTGGCCAAGTAGTTGGGGAATGGCCCAGGTCCGTACCCAAGGGAAGTGTTCCTCTCTTGTTTGTTCCACTCTTCTCTCTGCCCCCACAAGATTATTCTCCCCTCAGCCGCCAGACTAATCCTTCCCAAAACACTAACTGATTGTGCCATTGCCCACCAAAGCCTGCTGGTGTCATAGCCTTCTAAGTGGCAATTTATAGTCTTCCAAGAACTGGACCTTGTGCCCTCCTGCCTTTGTGATTTGATACTACTTCACATGCTGAGTTTCTAAATACTGCCATCTTGAATTCTGCAACAAAACTGGGCCTCTGCACTTGCTGTTTCTCGTATGATGTTTCTGGCATGACCTTTCAGGGCTTAGAAAGTCCATTAACTTTATCTAGAAATATGTCTCTGAAAACTATCCTTTACCACCCCCACCCTAACACAGGACTGCAGGAATGGCCTATACTAGCCCAGAATAACTAATAGTCACTTTGAATTTACTCACCTAAGTCTCTGGAGGACAAAGCCTGTTTCCTACATGCTGTTGCTGCTTTGTTATCCATAAAGACATTAAGGTATAGCAGGTGCTTAGGTAAATTCTGCTAAGCAATAGACACAAAGTGGCTCTCTAGACCTTCAAGGTCAATAGGTTCTTAGAGAATCAGGATATAGATTGTCTCTGTCATATTTCGGCTAGAATGTGTTCTTAAGTAGAACAGGTTTACTCATCCTGAATCAAACACTGTACCTTAACCATAGACAATATTGCTTCTACTATAAACAGATGGGACTGGAAGAAAGAGACCTATCCCATCACCAGAAAACCAACTCAAAATTCAACACTCATCACTGCATGTCCATCTTCTTTACAGACAAAAGTCTGCATATCTTTATTATGAATTCATTTACACATGCAATTTACATAATAAATAGGAAAATAAGGAAGCACAGTACTTGAAATGTAATCAAATTACATTGTTTAGAAAACAGAAAACTGAAGCTTGCTGATGTCAGTGGGTTAGCAAAGACCTCTCAATAGCTTAATCATCTACTGCATGACTCAGCCCCATATTACCATCAGTGCTTCCATGACTCATTCTGGTGGACCAACTTTTAATCAAAAGGAAGAAGCTCAGAGGATGCTCACATAAATATTAGGATAGCATCCTTCATAGGGATAAAAATAGTAGTATTAGCCTCAACAAGATTCAATAGCTTGTAAGCTCAGAACTGGAGCAGCAATTCTTACCTGCCCCTTTGGATGATCTCACACTCCTCCACACTGTGGATCATTGCCACCTCTCCCTCCCTGCTGATTCTCCTTCTGACTGTCAGCATGCCTTAGCTTCCATCCTGACAGCAGACTCTCACAAACAGCTCTACAAGTTATACCCTTCCAAAGCAGGGAGATCATAGGCAAAGCAGGAAAGCAAGGGGCAATTGGGCCTCTAAAAACCGAAGGGATGTAAGTGTTGTATTTGTTGTACATTTTCTCAGCTAGCCAAGACTGAGATCAGGTAAATCTGGCTCCAGCGTTAGGGCACATCAACATTGCTTTCTACAGTCTGTCTCTTTTCTAGTCAAATATAAGGTAGGCATTTAGATAGATAGGTAATGTACCTTGGACTGATACTGAGAGAATACTTGTAGGATTATCATTTAGTGTCTGATTTTAAACATTACCTCCCAATAAATTAGGTTTTAGTTTGTTTTCCACATTAGTGTCCTGAATCACTGTACTGGTAAATAATATCTGACCTAAACCAACCAGCCAACAAGTAGTAGAATCAAATGGACATCTTAAACTTCTGCCTTTCCACCTGACTGGGGAGTCCTTTAAACTAACTTTTGAGTTAGGATAGTTTGGTTCCTCATTATAATCTCACGACCTTTGAAAATTATTTACACACAATTTATTTATAGGCAGGTCTTCATTGAATTAACGAACAAACATAGTGATTTTTTCAGGATTTCTACCTGAAAATGTAGGTGTGCCACATTTGGAATTATAGAAAGCCATCCCATTGAACCAATGCTGTTTCTAGTGTTTTCTTTTCCCAACTTCAGAGCTGTTATGCTACACATAAATTTGAGGCAGGCCATCCATTAAACTTGTGCACTGGCCATCCAGAAACCTTGTGATTAATGTTAGTGAAAAACTATCAGTACGCAGATGATTCATGGATTCTGAGGCAGCTTTTTATTATACGGAGTACCCAGCCCCAGTTTCTTATTTACTGGGTGTAGGAAGAACCCTAGAACTCTGCCTTGGACAAACATCATGAATGGGTACAGTACAAATGCCCCAAAGACCACAATAGAAGGGATCAAGTGGACCTATAGGGCTAGTTTGGGCTAGTTTGGGCTAGTTTCCTTGAGAAATCCTGGAAGGTTATGTAGACTTTTACAAAGAGTACATTCACTTCGGAAGTAAAACTATTTGTTCATTTCCTATAAAGATTTTAAAAACTACATGATGATATTGAAAACCTACTGCACAATGCATGCATGTGCCAACATAGCTTAATTGGGTATGAACACTTATTTCACAGTTATGTCAAATTTAGGTTCATATTTATTTTTTATATTCAGTGTCTTCATGCCATCCCAGAAGACTTTTATTTTTCTATGAATATTTCCAAAATTAAGATATGTGAGAATGAGTTTCTACTATCACTAAGAAAAAGAACAGTCTCTCTGAATAGAGAGTTCAATGGAAGGGTCATTTTAGAAGCAGATTTATTTATTTTTTTAATTTTAAATGACCACAATATCTATAATTCCTGAAACAAAGCCTGGAAAAATTATTCATCCATGAATTCTTTACTTTCATGAGTAAAGTAATTAAGTGCCTGTCATTTGTTAAATGTTATGATCACACGCACGCACACACACACACCAAGAAAACTGTGCTAACTCAGAACATAGTTTGACGGACTGTCAAGCTGAAACTTATGAGTTTGAGTTTCTTTCTTTCTTTCATTCTTTCTTTTTTTTTTTTTTTTAGTTTGAGCTATATTTTCAAATATATTTTATATTTTACACATTGTGTGTATGTATGTGTATGTGTGTGAGAGAGAAAGAGAGAGAGAGAGAGAGAGAGAGAGAGAGAGAGAGAGAGAGATCTTTGTGCACATATCTACCACTGAGATATGTCATAGCTCCTTTAAAATTTTGGAGATAGAATTTCACCAAGTTGTCCTTCAACTCATAGGCAGCCTAGGTTGGCTTTAGACTTGTAATGTTTCTCTCTCAGCACCAGAAAAATCTGCTATTATAGACCTTTGCCCAGGCTCACAGTCAAAGCTTATCTTGAATGTAAATAGTTTATTTGGGGAGGTTAGTCCTAGGGACCAGGCAGGGTGGGGCGAGAGGAGACAACTACTGAAGCATGAGCTGCTGGAGTTCCTGTCTCTCATGCTGTGATAAAGCAAAGCGCTCTGGCCAAAAGTAACTGGGGAGGGGAGGGGCCTTGTGGTTTTTGTTTTTTGTTTTGTTTTTCTGGTTTTTGTTGATGTTGTTGTTGTTTCCACTTGTACTCACAGGCTTAGCCAGTGACTCTTTCTGGCAATTGTTTAAGTTACAGATTAGGGGAGGGGAGTTAGAGCTTTAGCTCCTGGAATAAAGAGCAGTCAATAAACAAATAGTTCTCAGGTTTCCATTTGTCTCAGGAAGGCCTGCCGGTCACTGATAAAACAACAATAAAACTGGTACCCTGGCAAGCAGAATCACCAGGAGTAAGAACTCATCAGTGTACACAGATACTGTCCTTGGCAGCTGACGGGTATTTAGTCAACCCAGAGAAGATGGCCCAGGAATCACAGTAGAGTCTCAAAAATTCTAGATTTGGGTATCTTAACTTTGGCATTGCTAAGAAAAACAAACAAACAAACAAACAATCTGTCTTCTCTAAGAACTTAAACCCTGAGCCACCCCAGTCATGGGCTTTTGTACTCTAAATTCATTCTACCAATGTGGTCTATAGAAACATCAATATAAGTGATCTGAAATTGGAAATGCTGTCCAGTACCTCACGAGCAAATACAAACCCTCTGTCTTAACTTGGTTTCAATCTAGGTTAACAGCAATTGTAGATACATTGATCATCCAATTCATCTCAAGTCCCTACTGTTAACTGGCAGGGGAAGAGATGTGTTCAAGTCCATGACATACAAACTTAA
Organism: Rhynchomys soricoides; assembly: GCA_019843965.1. NCBI lineage: Eukaryota > Metazoa > Chordata > Mammalia > Rodentia > Muridae > Rhynchomys > Rhynchomys soricoides. The sequence goes on along the minus strand of JADRCH010000019.1, from coordinate 10,247,961 downwards.
CAAGCTAGCCATTTTTCCTACATAAGAAACATTCTAGAAGCACTCTTTTCCTTGTTTACAAGGTTTACATGTGTGTATATGCACACATGGACCACCACATATCTAACAGTCTCCCTATAATGGAGCCTATGTAACAGTATATGAGAACCCATCTTTTTTTTTTCTCCAAGGGTTACAACCACACAAATAGTCTATGTCCAGGTGAGATCTGCTAGCTAGTTAGTGGGTTATATTCAACAGAAGCAAAGAGCTAAAAACCAAAGATTGACTTTTAGTACATTATTGATATTTGTATCTGTCTAAGAGAAAGTAGAAAATGTCCTGTGTCTTGTGCATTTGGAATTTCTAAACTGGATTTTTTTCAACAACAAAAAATGTCTATTTCATTCTATAAAAAGAAGAAAATTAAATTAAGTTCTGTTGGTTTTTCGCCCCTCTTAGTAAGCCTGTTCTTTAAGCTTTCATTTGACAATCACATACGGATTGGTCTCCACGTTTGTATTTTTTCTTTTTAGAATGGCTTTGTGCCCTGCAATCAATAAATCAAAATTGGGTTGCCTCATCCCCAAAGGTGAATTGTTATCTTGCTGAAGAGGTTATGTGACAGGATCTCTAGTTTGGTAAAACTACATGAACAAAAAGAGGATTAAGATTTCTTGGGCTGAAAGGAAAATTCTATGTGGCTATTTTTTTTTTTTTTCCCTGTTATGGGGAAAGTTTCCTGAATTGTCTCTTGGAACAAGAGATTAAATGTCAGGAGATAAAGCAGGCACAGGCCCCATTATTTCCACCTGCCAGAATCCATTCTCTCACCAAAGATGCTGTTTTCACACAGCCAATGAAGTCAGCTTGACAGCTGCAGGAGTGTCCATGACAGCCTGAGAGAGGAAGCAGAGGCAAACCCAAACAGAGGGCCAAGGATTCATAACTTGTTAAGACAATGGATCAAGCACAGTATCCAGGCCTATAAGAGAAACCGGGGTACCTGAAGATGCCCACATCCAAGTCATAAGTACAAGGCAGCTATCACAAATGAGTTGGGTCTGAGTGGGCCAGTGATAATGCTCAGTACCGGGATTGTAGAAGGATTCTGAGCAGCTCAGGGACATCAGTTCTGCCAAGGACTGATGCCATGGCATGAATTCATGAAGAACTCTGGGTCCAGGAGGATTGAAAGCATCCACTGAGAAGTGACAACCACCTATATTCCTGTCCCCCTTGGGCCTTTTGGTGACCGAGAAAGCCATAAAGCCTTGTACTGACTCATTTTTAGAACCTGCTACATGGTCTTCCAAACAAAGCTGTGAGGTGTTACTGAGCCCAGTCACTAAAATTCCAAAGTTTTATCAACCCAGTTTTCTAGGATGCTGAAGAATGAGCCAGTGTTAGAAAGGTGAATCCAACTATTGAGATTTACTCCTGAATTTTGTAACATGGGTACACAGCCTATGTTGCAGGTCTCTGAGGATGCTGAAGGAGAGGAGAATCTCAATACACTCCTTTTATGCTGTATCCACTGCCACTACGGTATAGCTATGGTGACATTGTATCATAGACCTGGGATTCCCTCAGCCCTTCTCTGAGATATGGAAAATACGCTAGTTTATTGCTTGCAAATGAATAAGGCTGGCAGGGCCAGTCAGTGAAAGTATTTGGGGGCCACTCCCCAGATTTTAGCTTTACTGTGTCACCTCTTTAGGATGCTTCCACTATTCTTGCTAGTGTGAACGCTTGAGTGGAACTGGGAGAACTTAGTCCTGACTACATCAATGTGCATGTGGGGACAGCCTCATCATGTCTCTGAGGTCGGTCACACATGGAAAAGGTCTCCAGTGAATGAGAAGATGGTCAAGGAGCTCTTTGATTCAAAAAGCAGGAAGGACACTTGTACATAAGCTATCACTGAAGAGGCAATAAAGCCCCATGTAAGGAAGGGCCTGGGCAACAGCATCAGGTTCTTACCTGTAACTGAATTGTCTTTCGTAGAAGGCAGCAGGCTAGGATCAAGAGAAATTTCAGCTGTGTGTTTCATAGTACGGCTGAACTAGGCTTTCATGTGCACATGCATGTGCTTGTTTTGGGTCTCAGTAAAATGCTTAAAGGGTATAAATGTGATTAAAACTAGAGAAACTGAAAGATGAAGATTCCAGTGTCTAGGATGAGGCTTTGTGAAGACAAGCTGAAAGGAGTTTTTAGTTTAATACCAGGTGTGTATGAAAATTCCTCCTGGCTGGAAATAATCTATCCTCTCTCTGTGAAGCCGAGAGAATTGGTATTGGGCTGAGACCAAAAACAGGATTAACTTAGCAGAACTGAGCATTCGAGCGTTCTGGTCCAGAGCCCCGACAGTCTCCTCCCATGCTTCTGTAGGCTGGCATGGTATTTCTCAGATACAGGGGTGGGTTTGTTTGTTTGTTTGTCTTAATAGTTTTTAATATTTTGGTCATGATCAAAGGTAATATACTAAGATTTTATAAAGTGTTCAGAACAAACTGTGCTGTTTAGGAAACTGCAGCACAGAGACTGAGTGTAGTAGAAATAAGACCATCCATAATTTAGAAAGCACAGGATGGAACTCCAATTTGAATAGCTGTGTGTGCATGCAATCATGTAGGATTTCAATCTGAGGTACAGAGTGCTTTCTTTTGGGAGCCTCGAGGATATAGGAAGGTTCTGAGAATTCAGCCTTAGTTATTTCCAGCCCTAAGTTCCTTCCTTATGAAAGATTTCACATAAAACATCATTGGGGGGGGAGGGGGATCAAAGCTGCCCCTGCTGTGGCTCCTTACTTGGATAAAGTCCTATTAAAGTAAAAGAATAAAGAGACTCTACTGGCTAAAAAAAAGGATAGAAAGCATGAAATCCCACCTATCTCAATGTTGCTCAGTAGCCCGAGGTGTACAGATTAGGCTGGCAGCAGTAGAGAAACAAAAGCCACAAAGGCTGTGTGATGTCACATGGAGTTTTACAGATACCCAATTTGTATTGTTCCTGCTGGACAACTCAGATGTAGCCAAGCTCTGGTAGCCTCTGGCTGAGAAGGGCCTCCTTAAAGTCTTGCTTCCTGGCAAGCCCCAGTGGGGCTGGGGGTGAGTTGCATAATGAGGCTGAATGAGAATTGGGAAATTAATTAGGGTCTGATAAAGGAAAAGAAAAGACCCAGCCATGTGTAGAATGTGAGATCAGAATCCAGCTCTGCTGAACTAAGCATGTCAACTGAGAAGGCTGGGCTGGTGAGACCACACTATTAGACGTGATGAGACTCTCTCTGAAATTACAGAGAAAGTCACACAGCATAGAAAAGGGGACAAGGAGGGGCCCAAAGTGCTAGGCCTAAGGTAGTTGGTGAAAGGTCTTTAAAAAACAAACAAAAAAACCCAATTTCTCCAGGTGTTTTAAACACTGGGGATGGCTCGATGTGTCTAAATGCTTGAAATGGACACAGGTCAGGTCAAACAACAAACATAAAATCATACAGCCACAACTTTGAGGTTAGTTCTTTTTTTT
>JADRCH010000019.1:10233290-10244444 GCA_019843965.1 Rhynchomys soricoides | reverse complement strand
AAACATAAAATCATACAGCCACAACTTTGAGGTTAGTTCTTTTTTTTTTTTTTTTTTGGTTTTTCGAGACAAGGTTTCTCTGTATAGCCCTGGCTGTCCTGGAACTCACTCTGTAGACCAGGCTGGCCTCGAACTCAGAAATCCGCCTGCCTCTGCTTCCCAGGGGCTGGGATTAAAAGCGTGTGCCACCACTGCCCAACAAGGTTAGTTCTTTATACTCCAAAACATTCCCTTTTCTTACTCAGACAAGATGATTTTTTTTCTTCTGAGTTTTATATTACATCCCTTGCCAGTGGTATGAGTATGCATAATAATATCCTTGCATTGGCTACCTGTGAGTTTCATGAAGACAGGAGTAGCTCACTTGTTTCATATCTCAGCAAGTGAGAGACAATATTTCATGGCCCCATTTGGAGCTCATGAGTAGGACCATTTGGGATCCAAAGAGATTTAGGATGCTGATGCTGGGATGGAGAGCTGGCTTGGCAGTTTAGAGTATTTGCTGTTCCTCTAGTGGACAGAGGTTTGGTTCCCAGCATCTACTTGGTAACTTACAACCATCTGTAAGTTCCAGTAGATATAATGCCCTCTTCTGGCCTTTGTGGTCATCAGGCTCACATGGGGCATGCATACATACATACATACATACATACATACATACAAAACAAACAAAAATAAATCTTTTAAAAAGATGTGTCATATAATATGCAAATTGTATATAGTACTACATATAGCAGATAGACCATGCAAAGATTAGGTAAATGGTCCATGTTACACAACTAAGCCTAAAAGCCCATGCTATATAACATCGAAGCCCAGATCCTTTGTACAGCACATCAGGGCCATTTGGACTGATACACAGCTTCTTAGCTCTGACCCATAAACTCATCTTTGATGTATATCATCTTCTCCTGCTGTAATTGAGTGTCTCTCTGCTCTACATCCTGGGCAAGAACACAAGCCTGAAACTCACAGTGGCTGTCCACAGAGCCCTGATAGCCACTAGGCTTCTAGTTTGGATGGAAGAAAATCCTTCCTAAAGATAGTTCCTGGAGGACCACAGGCCAAAGATATAGAGGAATCATAGTAGCTAAGGAGTACATGCCTTACTCATCACCCTGCAGACACACTGAGACCTCATCATCACATTGGAGTGGCGTAGGAGAGCAAGCATGCATATAAACAGATGAAGAATCTACTGTGGAAGAAAGAAATTCATGAAAGACCTTAACATTCTCTAAAATGAAGGGGAAACTATATTGATGATATAATAGGAAAGCCTTGTCCTAAAGTATTTGTACCACAATCTCATCTCAAATCACAGCTGCGATATGTTATTGAATTGAGCAGTTAGGTGGGTCACAAAACAAAACAAGCAGTGTCATAAAACAAACAGAGCAAAGCACAGTTGAATTTATTATATCAAAATAAAGAGATGAGAATATTTGCAACATATTTCATACAGGATTTTCTTAGCTCATGAAGAACCATAAAAGTCAACAAAGCTGGGCAGTAGTGGCGCATGCCTTTAATCCCAGCACTTGGGAGGCAGAGGCAGGTGGATTTCTGAGTTTGAGGCCAGCCTGGTCTACAAAGTGAGTTCCAGGGCATCCAGGGCTACACAGAGAAACCCTGTCTTGTAAAACCAAAACCAACCAACCAAAAACAAACAAACAAAAAACAAAAGTTAATAAAGAAAAACAACAACAACAACCAATGGGGAAAGCTGGTAAGATATCAAAAGCCTTTAACAGGACGAGTAGGGTTGTTCTCCATGGAAAGTATAGCAGCACTCAATGCTGGGAGCAAGCGGGGAAAACACATTCATAACTGCTAATCAGGGCACAGACTGGTCTGTCTCTTTCAGAAAGCAATTTTGCGACACCCATGAACACTAAATGCACACACATTCTCGATCCAGGAATCCAGTAAGAGTTTACCATAGGGAACTGTCCACAGAATTTTGCAAAAGTGTTGTATCCACATCCATCTAGCTGGGCATTAAAGCAGTATGAAAAGATATTAGATGGCTTTAAAGGTGCATTAAGATGAATGTAGCTGTTCAGATATTAATCCATATGTATTTAATTTATAATATTCAGCAGTACAGTATGTATATGCTTTGAATGTAAGTATAACATGAAAAGACTGCACTGTAGAGAATATATCATGTTGCCTGTGTTATATGCAAGAAGCCTAGAAGAACTGAGGGAGCATGACTGGAGAAAGAGCAAAGGGAGAGCAGGTTCTGCATTTTATGTTTGCTGGGGTGATTATGGGAAAGATATAATAGAGAGGGTCATTTTCCTTAGCATTTCCAGAACAGCTTGAAAGTTATGTGTAAGTGTTCTTTTTGTGTATTTTTAATCATCACTAGACATATTTAAACATTAGGCTCAGTGAACTTTTTTCATTTCCATTTAGAAATACATGTTTCTAAAACATCAGTATATATCTCATTAAGTTGTAATCCATTTCAGCTAATTAAATCTTCAGAAAATATGAAGATCTCCGTAATGATAAATCTTAAATTCCAGAAAGGAATGAGACCTGCAGGAGGGAAGGAAAGGGAGGGGAGGGAGGAAGAAGGAGGATGAGGAAAGAGAGTGGGAGGAAAGGGGAGGGGAGGGGAAGAGAGGGGAAGGGAGGGGAAGGACAGAGGCATGACAAGAGGTAACAAACTGGAAATGCCTTTGAAATGCAGGACAGTTAAAAGCCCCTTACTTATTTTAAATGAGATTGAAGAATTTAAACATGAACCTTTGACAATAAAACTAATACATTCTAGGCACTTACAGCTTGTTTCCAAACAAAAACCTTAAAAGACTAAAAGAAAAAAATAGATGCTTGTTAAGAACATTTATATCAGAAATTTGATGTTTTAGTGACAGACAAATTTGCCTTCAGCAAACTGATCATTTTTCTTTCTAAAAGAAGAAAGAGATGTGTGACATTTTATTCTCAATACTGAGTGCTATTCATCTAGAACTTAAAGAAGCTAATTATGGATAAGTAGCAATAAAAGAAGACTACAATACTGAAAGAAGGCAGTGACTTTTTTTTGTGAGACTGAATATAGTGTAAGGATGGCTTGCAAGACAATTTCCAGTAGTGTTGGTGGCCTGAGAATAAAACTGAGTTTATTTCAGTAAGACTGTGTTAGTGCAGCTTGGAGAGTCACCGTTTCTCCTAACCCTGTGTTTGCACTAATACTCTGTCCTCCCTTGTTACACGGGTCTTTGTCCTCTTCTCACTTAGCTGGATGGTGTCTAGACCTAGGTAGTGAACATGGCAACCTAGGGCAAAGCAAGGTCTGATTGAGCTCATCATCCCTAACAAGCAGTAGCTTCAAAAGAATTAAAGCTCTAACTTAGTGTCTGTGCATATAGAATAAACACCTTCCATTTGACCTTGAGAGTTAAAGGGATGTGATGAACGCCTTAAACTCTAAGACTAGGTTTCTTCCATCCTAGAAGCATTCTAAAGTCAACAAAGCTTGATTAGATTTCTATGAATATTTTAATTCAGTATTTTCTACACATCTATCTTTTTTTGTTTAATGGATGCTAGAAGTTAGCCTATTTATTACCATATATTAACCTGTTAGGTAAAAATCAAATTTCTGACCTCACAGATATAATTTCTATGTGCTATGGCCATAATAATGCTTCATGTTAAACCATCTTTAGCCATAGCTTAGAATAAAACCCATCTATACCTTCATTGCAAACACCCTAACAATTAACTCAGAGCCAAAAATTTGCTATCTGGCCCTTAACTCATCAGAGAACTATAACTGGTCCTGGTATTTGCAATGAAGGTATAGATGGGTTTTATTCTAAGCTATGGCTAAAGATGGTTTAACATGAAGCATTATTATGGCCATAGCATAGAATAAAACCCATCTATACCTTCATTGCAAATACCAGGACCAGTTATAGTTCTCTGATGAGTTAAGGGCCAGATAGCAAATTTTTGGCTCTGAGTTAATTGTTAGGGTGTTTGCAAGATATTTTATTTAGATATAGCTAAGAGTAGTGAATGGACAACAGCCCAGTTTACTTTACATAGATAGTTTTCAAAAACATCAAAAATCCACAGAATGTGACATTTAATGTTATTTATTTTTTTGTTGTTGAAACATATTTGCTCCTAGCAGCTCCCCTTTTGTGGATTCAAAGAAGAAATTGAGAATCTCTACCTCCAGGTGAGGTACTACATTGTGGCTAGGTAGCCACTGGGCAAAAATTGCCTGTTTCTTCTACAGGCCTGTACTGTTCATGAGAGGACACAAGTTACAGGTTGGGACAGCTTAGTTCTGCCAAGACAGAGTAAGCTAGTCCTTAATATATCCTGTTCCTAATGTCTGTCAGATGATCCTAAGCCAGAAGGCTGAAGACTGATGCTCCAACTTCCTGACTTACTGGGGCTGTATAGGTAGGCATCTGTCTCCACAGTTTGTCTCAGTTTTGGAAGCTGTGTTAAGCTTCCCATATTTTCAGATAATATTGGTCATTCTCAGATTTCTGTCAGGGTTGAAAGACTAGTTATAGTCTCATAGCCAACCCAAGCTATTTAGCATTGAAAGAATATATTTAAGAGGATAGCTTTCAGATAGTATGCAAGCTAAACCAGGACATAACATATATGGAATTATAAGCCTTTTTAAAGTTAGGATAGATAGCAGAGTGTTCTATTTATTTGACAAAAATGATGGACTGGATGTTAGGTGTATCTTATACTTTATAAATTACAAAATGGTAATAGTTATAATCAGTTTTTTCTTGAGAGAAAAGATTTTTCTTTTTTTTTTATTGGACAGAAAAGGTGAGATGTGGCAGAACCTTTTCCTAATAAATAAAGATTTCAAGGGGCCAATCACTGGGCAAGTAGGCAGAACTTGTAGGTCTGAGAGAGGAAGAGAGGAGGCAGGAGAAAGATATTTTTCCTTTTGAATGGGAGAGAGCATGGAGACACAATGTTGGTAGCCAAAGGCCCCCAGTTTAGGTGGCAGATCCACCGAGATTCGCCACCAGAGGATTTATAACTTAGAATAGCTTACAATTGTGTTACTTGTTGATTCTAAACTAAGATTGTGTGGTGTTTTCCTTCATGCGGTGACTCACCTGGGTTCCAGAGAAAGGTATGGCAGCAGGGCACCCTTGCCAGCCACCGGAATTTGGAAGTGTGGGTCATGCATGGCGGTGGCCCAGCATGGGAACTTAGCAAGCCGGGTAGAGAGATTTCCGTGCTCTGAGTCAGAGAGCCTACTGGGCTGAGAACAGGCCATCCTGTCCGGCCTCTCTGACAGTGCCATGCATTGGTAGTATGGATTACCATTTAATATTTCATGCAACACAGAAAGCATGCCAGGCTCTAAGTTGAGTCTCATCCTCATTGGACCAGCAGATCCACAAAGCATGCTCATGTTAGGGTAGAAGACAGGAGAATCAGCAAAGACTCAATTGTACAAATGCACTGCCAGTTTCTATGTGACTTGACTCATAAGCTGCTTTGTGCCTATGCCCCCAAATTTTTATGACCAAACTTAGCATCAGGAGACAGTGAAAAAAAAAAAAAAAACTACTAAGAGAGAATCGAGTAGGGAATAAACATTTTCAATAATCAATAGCAACATTGGAATACAGATGTTGGGACAGTGGATCAAGAATACTTCATTTGGGTCAACAACACTTTAAGCCAATACAGTGGGATTCCAATAGGCCCTGTTCTCTGAGCTTACATGCAAGTGTGTATTCTGAGAGATGATCATCATTCTTTGTTTGCATGACTTAAGTATTAGTAAATATCTCAAAGTATAATCTTAGATGATCCTCCAACATCTTTCTAAATTTATGTATTTAAAAGGCCAGTTACCTGGCATTAAGTATGTACCATGGCATCTTTTTTTTTCCTCTGGTGAGGCCTGCTCCATTTATCTTTTTTTTTTTTTTTTTTTTTTTTTTTTTTTTTTTATGTAATGCCACTGACCTACAAAAGGTTGCTATAATCAAAGCTTTGAGGAGAAAAGTGGCAGTTGGTAATTGAAAATGAAAATGGCACTGAATGTCCCAGAGTCTATTTCAGCATCTTTTATCTCCTGCTAGGAGTCCTGAAATATACCTCTTGTTTATGTTCCAAGCAGTACCAATCAAAATGGGGGAAGGTCAGGCAAACTGGAATAAATAGAGAATAGATGTGTTTGGGTTTTATCAGATTCTATTGTCTATGTGGAATGGACTCATTTCTCTGGGACACTCAGTTGCATTGCTCAGCAGAATAGAAGCCATTCAGATAACACCAGTGTCACACTCATGTCAGAATAACAAATGTCTCTTCTTCTCCTTCCTGAATACTTGCACACTTAAGCATATACATATATACACATGCAAGGTCATCAAAGCAAGCCAGTGCACATACACAGATAGATTCAAGTCCCATTCAATACATGTAGGCACACATCACACACACTGTTACTAAATGAGTACATCCACCAAACACAGATAGAGCTGTGAGAGCAAACCAAATGAACAGTGCCTCTCTGTGTTCCAGAAATGTAGTATGTAGAGCTGGAACTTAGCCGGCAACTGTGTTTTCTGTCTGCTTTGGATCTCAAACTACTTATTGTATACGATGCTAATGTGTGCTAATGTACCGCCATAGCTCAGGGTGTTACACAAGTCCTGTTAGATAATGAGGTTAAAAGCATAGGCATGCTGGGCAGTGGTGGCACACACCTTTAATCCCAGCACTCTGAGCGAGGCCAGCCTGGTCTACAGAGGGAGTTCCAGGACAGCCAGGGCTACACAGAGAAACCCTGTCTCAAAAACCCAAAAAAAACAAAAAACAAAAAACAAAAAACATAGGCATAGGGCAAGTGTTTTGTATCCTATTTCATTTTTGCTGAGCATTGCTTAATAGACTGGTATCTGACCTGTTCACTGAGTTTCTCTAATGGTATTACCATTGGATGTCTCAGGAATTCTCTTACTCCTTCCACCCTGCCACTAGAGCTAGGTCCCATCAAAATTGAGAACCAGGAGAAGAATGTCAAGGAAGTCATGTGTCAGTAGAATTAAGCCACTTAATTCTCCTTCTGTGGTGATAACTTCTTATCAAATATAACATTAATGCTATAAATCTATAAATTCTTCAACTCTGACTGAATTCCTGAGAGTGGGATAAGGATCAGACAATTTACAGTGATTTTACTAGCAAAACAAAAAACACAAAACAAACACACAAATACAAAAATAAATAAATAAATAAATACATACATACATACATACATACATACATACATACATACCATGGTTTTATGAAACTATGAAATGTGGTAAGAAGTTATTCAAAAAAATCATTGACTATCCCACATGTCTTTTCGTCACAAGACTGTGCCTTGATCACTCTCTTTTGTCTTTCCTGTCATTTTGTCTTTCTAATGGCAGTTTGTATATCTTTGGGTGTTGAGAGTACAGAAATCCTGGGCACTCCCTTAATGACATGCTTTGATAAACTTGTGCTGCTAACTTAGCATTTCCCAGATTGCCACTCTCTTCTTCCTGTTTAGTACAATGTATTCTGTATAATATGTTTACGTCACAGTCAGGAGATCCCTCCTGGTGCTCCCCTTTCTTACCGGTTCTGTAACCTACCTGGGATTTCTTTCAAGAATGTTGGAAGCCATCCCTTCTGTGGACATTGGCTATTACCTAATTCTGTTTTGTTTTGTTTTTCTAAGAATATTCTGATTTCAAATGCTAATTGGAAAGATTTTGTTGGGTATGGGAATTTAAATTGGAGACGTCTTTTTCCTTTATTCCTAAGAAGGTGCACTGTCTCTCCACTTCTCTGTGTTTGTTGCAAGCTCACACACAAGTCTTAACTGTTGCTATTTTAAGTCCAATAGGCCTTTCCTTAATAGACAATTCTTACCTTTTTTCTTTATCCTTGGTTTTTAGCAATTTCATAAAGACTGATCTAAGCAGGTTTTGTTTTGTACTGAGTTTGCTTATTATTATCACACACTTGATAGAATATCAGAGCATTGTATTACCCATTAATTTCAGCAAACTAGCATCTGTTATTTCTTAAGATATTAGTTTTGCCTATTATAAGGAAGATTCTAAAAATTCCAAGTTCTCTCTCAAAGGTTGGGCTGGACTAGTCTTACATCTTACTATGCAGTTGGTGGGCCAGACTGTGTCTAACAGGGCTCCTGCTTACTCTCCTGTGTGTCCTCCTGCTTCAGCTTTTAGCTTACTAACTGCTCTTCAGCTGAGTGGACCTGCCATGAAATTCACCTATTTGTCATCTGGTTTTACAGTGGCTACTTTTCTGAGGAACTTTTTGCTCATGCAAATTACTCAGCTCAGCACACAAGTTCTTAACATGCATGGCTCATTTCCATTTTGTCTATGACACCTTGTTTTAATTTTCCTGGTTTTCAGTGATTTGTTGTAGTTTTGCCAGGTAATTTTTGATTGTAAGGTAAACACTGTGCTTATAAACTTTGAGGATAATTTGAGATTCCAAGTGGTTTTATTTTCCTCCAGAGAAGATTTATGTTTGCTTCCAATAGGTAGGAGAACATTATAGAGAAATGTAACCTAAGGTAACCCAGGAAGGAGGTGTTTGTTTGTTTAACTATTTATTAAAAGTTTGTCTGTCATGGAGAGACCCATGGAGCTGGCCACATAAGTGGCAGAGGAGGTCCTTGTTGGCCATCAGTGGGAGAAGAGACCCTTGGGCCTGAGGGTGTTAAGTGCCTCAGTATAGAGGAATGCCAGGGAGTGAAAACCGGAGTGAGTGGGTGGGTGGGTGGGAGAATACCCTCATAGAGGCAAGGGGAGGGAGATAAGATAGTGGGTTTCCAAAGGGGAGACCTGGAAAAGGGAAAACATTTGAAATGTAAATAAAGTATCAAAAAAAAAAAAAACCATCAAAAAAAAAAAAAAAGGTGTGTGTGTGTGTGTGTGTGTGTGTGTCTCCTGGGAATTAAACCTATGCACTTACATATTCTAGGCAGGCATTCCACTGCTTAACTATCTTCCCAGCCCTGAACTTCACTTTTTACTTAAATGTTCATGTGTCTTAGACCTACAGAAAACCTGAGGCACTCACTTAGCAGGATCTTTTTTCCTTGGTGAGCCCTAAACACTCACATTTTGCTCTCCATCAACCCTTAGGGACACTTGGAGTGCTCATTCAATTGTTGGTGCTAGAATGTCAGCCCACCGCTCTGTTCCTCATGGGGCTAGGGCTGCCTTCTTAGCTCACTGGTTCCTTAAAATAATTCCTGTCAGCAATCTGCCCTGTGCTTCTAGAGATTCTTGGTAGAGAGTCTGCATCTGCCAAGTCAGGCAGAAACCCTTTTGAGCATCATCATCTTCATTTGCATTTCTCTCATAATTATAAAACTGAATCATCTTTTCAGTAGAATGTAGGACATTATTTTTTTTTTTTTATTTTTTTTTTTTTTGGTTTTTTTAGACAGGGTTTCTCTGTGTAGCCCTGGCTGTCCTGGAACTCACTCTGTAGACCAGGCTGGCCTCGAACTCAGAAATCTACCTGCCTCTAGGACATTATTTCTTAATGAACTCTCACTTCTCTGAATTTTTTCTATTGGATTACTGACCTATATTTCTAGTGCTTTACATCTTTTAATGCTATTAATTGCCTATGATTTAAAAATTTAAGTATTTTTTCTCTTTCAAAATACTTGTAAGCTCCACCCCAAAGCTTGTTGTGTTTATGAATCAGTTTTTTTTTTCCTCTCTCATTTATGCTTTGTTTTCAATCTTACGTGGCAAACTGCTCATGCTCTCACCCTTAAGGGACACATCACTGGTTTCTTCTGCACTGAAGTGTAAGAAGTGTGTTAATGAGCAAATGCAAAGTGCTAAACTTTCTGGAGGTTTCAGAATTAGAGTATGCTACTATGCTGACAGGTCCAGCCGGAAGTTCAAGGTCTATTTCCTGTGTTCCAATCTCATCCTCAGACATTACTAGAGGAACTCAAGCTGTGTTCCAATCTCATCCTCAGACACTACTAGAAGAACTCAAGCAGAGTTACAGGACCGTTGCTCCTATAGACTTTTCTTCCTGTGTTATCCTTCTCCTGTGCCGGCTCATCTAATCTTGTATCATCAGTTTTACCGAAGAATAATATCTCTCTGATTCATCTGTCTACTTCACACTCCCTGTCTTGAACTGCCAATACAAAAGTCTGTTCAGCATTTTCAGTTAAATGAGCCTTAACTCATACCTCAAATCTTAAAATGGCTTTCTTCCTCTTCGCCTGCTTCTACTTGTGTTTATATCTTCAAGTTCTGACCACCCAGGCTATGTGCTCAGTCAAGTCTAAGACATATTTCTTGCCTGTCAGCATCAGTAAATGGTTGCTGGTAGTACAGACTGTACCAGCAAAAGTATCCCTCAGAAAAGATTACACATGGGAGCTCTTGCTTAATTCCCACTTGGCACAGTGAGTTTAACACATTCTCCCCCAACCCCAGGATGTCCTCTTGTAAAATGACTTCACCTTCTCTTTAAACTGTACAGAAATAAAAACTTCACATATTTGTATTTGTAGCATTTTTATCTTATTTATGAATGCCCTTGTTATTCATGTTGGGAAAACATGCTACACAATTAAGCCTTGAGAGGTAGATCGTCCGTCTGAATATCTGGAAGTGTGAACAGCTCTCTCTCTACAACAGTTAAAATGTTGTATAAGCTGAGTGTAGTGGCCTGCACCTTTAATCTAAGCACTAGGCAGGAGGACCTCTGAGTTGGAAGCCAGTCTGGTCTACTGAGTGAGTTCTAGGATAGTCAGGCCTACACAGAGAAACCATGATGATTTTTTGTTTTTTGTTTTATTTGGATTGGGGAAAAGTTATCACTTGAACCCCTGCGAGTTGGTGCCCTTTTTTTCTGAAGGTCATATAGAAAACAGTCACAACACAAGCCAACAGTAGGCTAGACACTCAGCACTCCAACATGGCAGTGCCTTAGAAGGACTAGAGAGGCAGCCTTGTTGCACATCTGTGGTTTAACAAGGAAAACTCTCCCTGAGAGAAAACAGGATCTTTCAACTTTCAGGCATGCCTAAGGCAGGATCAGACTCTTTTCCTTTTTCCTTCATGTTTTTTT
>JADRCH010000019.1:10199585-10233280 GCA_019843965.1 Rhynchomys soricoides | reverse complement strand
CTCTCTCTCTCTCTCTCTCTCTCTCTCTCTCTCTCTCTCTCTCTCTCACTTTCTCTTTCTCCCCCACCCAGTCCTTTCCTCCCTCCTTCCATCTCCTGTCTGCTCTCCCCTCTCTTCCTCCCACCATTTTTCTCTTCCCTATATCTCCCTCCCTCTTTCCTCTGTCTCCCCCTCTCCCTCCTCCTCTTTCTCATTTCTCCCTCTCCCTCCCTCCTCCCGAAATTTAAATAGTACTTTGTGTTGATTAGAGCACATTCTTTATCTTATCCCACTACACTTCTATTTTGAGAAACTGTGTGTGCACGTGATTACCTCACAAATTAAAGAGAATTCGGGAGACAGCTCTGGGATATTCAAGCATTTCAACCCATGACTTCCTCCTGTAACCCCCTCTGCAAAGGAAGTTAAATCCCCAGAGCATTTTGAACTTTGAGAGGGCAGTGGAGGGTGAGAGCAGATTGGCAGCAGGGCTGAGCTGACTCTCTGTAATCAGGACTCTGCTTTCCTTCCTTCAGCTCAAGGCGAGGATGCACCTGCTGTGTTTGCAGAAAGCCAAGGTTCCAGCGAGGCAGAAAACACTTCAGGTCCTGATGGTGAGTCTGAGCTGCCTGTGCTCAACTGTGAGTCTATGGTATTTTGTACACATGTAATCTAGGATGAAGGAAATGATTTGATCTAGGGATCAACATATTTGGTTAGAACAAAGTAAATTTCAAAAGCCAAATTCTACCTAGGAAATCATGAAAATAGAAGCCTTTAACACACACACACACACACACACACACACACACACACACACATTTTGTTTTAAGACAGCACACATTGTTTAAACATTCCTTACTATATGCCAGTCATGGTGAGTCATTCCCAGGTCAGACTACAATCTCCCTGGCCTGCCTTAACCCTGTTGCTCCAGCATTCTCAGCAGGGAATCTGAGCTTGGGCTACGATTCTGTTCATTTCCTGAACTGCTAGCCTCTGAGGCTTTGGCCAGACACACAATAAGTCTTTCAGAGCACCTCAAAAATAAACCTATTTAAGTAGATGCCCTTCAAATGAGAGTCAAATAAAAGCCCCAGCGCCACAAACTTATTAACATTTTCTCTCCTATACTCCTATACTAAGAACATGCAGAAATGCCATTATTTATATTAGAATAATACGTGTTTCAGAAGGCCTGATTCTACTGGGCCTTGAGGTTGTGTTTTAAATATTAACGGTTCTTTTCCAGTTTGATTAGAGAGGTATGCTGAGACAGATTTAGGTAAAATGCCCTCCAGTAACCCCCAGCACTCCATGCAAGAGAAGCTGGGGTAAGACAGGCATCAGCAGCCCACAAAATAAGGGAAATGCTTTCTGTAGACTTTTGAAGGCAGGGGTCAGTGAGCGTGGCAGCTCAGTGAATGTATATTAAATAAGAGAGGAGACAGTAACTCCAGTTACTTGGGGCCTGGGAAGGGAAGAGAAACTCCAGAGAAGAATTACTAGTCCCCTCAGCAACAGTAGGTCTCACAGCTAAGAAAGCTAAAGTCCATAGGCCATAAATTATATAAAGTGATATATGTCTATTTATATTTGATGATGCATAACATTATAAAGTTACTCTTACTTGTAGTCTACTATGCTATGATTCTATACACAGACACATGTTATAATGTCTAATTCAGGTTAAGAATGTTCATCTTCAACATGACTCATTTCTTTATGGTAAAAACTCAAATTCTCTTTAGCTCTTTGAAATGCAAATTTACCCTTCTCATCTGTAGATACCCTCCTATGCAAGCCTACACAACTTCTCAACCTTACCTAACTGCAGTGCAGAAGCCATCACAGAGTTCCTCTTAATGTGTCTGATCTCTGGTGACCACTGCCTTTCACTCAATTTCTGAGAGATGATTAGTCATTTGCCTTTCTGTGTACAGTCCATTTCTTTTAATATAATCTCTAGTTCTACACATATCATAATTGGCAGGATTTATTCCTGTAATGGCAACTAGTATTTCAGTACATGTATGTGCCACTTTTTTTCTATCCACCTATAAATTCCTTAATATTTTGTGGATATTATGTTGCAAAGAAGTCTTTCAACACACTGATTTTGTTTCCTTCAGAAATATGCTCAGTAATTGGGATGTCAGACCATATGGTAGGTTTTGTTCCCCATGAAACTTCTATACTGTTTTCTATAATGACTATTCTATTTTAAATTCACACTAACAGTTTGCAGGGCTTCTCCAAACTTTTGTCAACCTTTATCATTTCCATTGTTTCGATAATCACAATTTCTACTGCAGGGGAATGATATCTTTGTGCAATTTGTAATTTGTACTTCAATATCCCTGTTGGTCATTTTAAAGAAATGTTTGCTTAGATTTGTTACCTACGTATAAAGTAGGTAACATGTTCCCTTGCTAATGATTCTGTAGTTTCTTCTACTCTGGCTATCAACGCTTTTTCAGTGATATAACTTACTGAGATTCTCTCCTGTTTGGTATGGCATCTGTCTTAGTTAAGGTTTTACTGCTGTGAAGAGACACTATGACCAAGGCAACTCTTTTAAAAGGACAACATTTAATTGGGGCTGGCCTAACGGTCCACAGGTTCAATCCTTTATCACCAAGGTTGGAGCATGGCAGTGTCCAGGCAGGCATGGTGCAGGAGCAGCTGAGTGTTCTACATCTTGATCTGAAGGCTGCCAGAAGACTGACTTACAGGCAGCTAGGAGGAAAGTCTCAAAGCCCATCTCCACAGTGACACACTTTCTCCAACATGACCACACCTACTCCAACAAGGTCACACCTCCTAATAATTCTACTCCCTAGGCCAAGCATATTTAAACCGCCACACAGTCTCTCACCCCCCCTCCAATTTTTTTTTCTCCACAAGAGC
Organism: Rhynchomys soricoides; assembly: GCA_019843965.1. Taxonomy (NCBI): domain Eukaryota; kingdom Metazoa; phylum Chordata; class Mammalia; order Rodentia; family Muridae; genus Rhynchomys; species Rhynchomys soricoides. The sequence goes on along the minus strand of JADRCH010000019.1, from coordinate 10,230,391 downwards.
CTTCCAATTTGATGAAACCCTACTTGTTTGTTTCCTGTGCTTTTTTGAGATCTGTGCCAAAAATCCTTGCCCTTGCCAATGTCTTGAGGTGTTTCCCCTATCTTCCATCCATAGTTTCACATCTTCTATGAGTCTTTAATCTTCCTGTAGTTGATTTGAGTAGCTGATGAAACAGAGGAGTCTAGTTTTACTCTTCTGCCTGTAGCCGTCCAATACTTCTGCAGCACCCAGTGAAAAGCCTGTCCTTTGCCTAGCACATGTTCACAGTACCTTCTAGGCTCGCTAGTAACTCACTTGTCTGTTTTAAAGGCCAAACTTGATGGTTTGATCATTTCAGTTTTGAAGTATGTCTAATATCTCTTTCGTTCTTTTGCTCAGCATCATTTTGGCTGTTGGAGATTTTTGTAGCTACACATAAAATTATTTTTACCAACTTTGTGAACAATATCATTATACTTTTGATGTGGATTACATGGGGATAATACAGATTTTTTTTTTTTGTATCCTGCTTAGTTTCTTTTGTCAATGTTTTGTAGTTAAGTTTGCTCATAGATGGGATTAATTTCTTTACTTAAGACAAGTCACTATAGGCATATATGTATGCTGATTGTATGTTACCACAGCTTTGCTGAATTTAGTTATTGGTTCTACTACAGAGGAGTCTGGCATTTCCTTTTTTAAAAAAATCAAATCATGTATAAAGATGGGCAACTTTTTACTTTCGGTACCATTTATTCTACTTTTTACCTGAAGACCCTGGACAATTTGCAGAGCTCTGTCAAATGAAAGTGGAGAGAGTATGGGACTTTTATTTCACATCTTAGGCAGAAAGGTTGTCAATTGGGCTATTATCACTGATATTTATATGGTGTGTTTACACAGTTTGTCCAGCATTTTAATCATGAAACAGCTTTTTATCAAATGTCTTATTGGCATCAATTGACAGAGCTGATAGGTCTCATTTGCATATATTGAACCATCATTTCCTTCCTTGGATGAATCCCACTTGTCTGAGTGTAGAATCTTTTAACTGTATATTTGGATTTGTTTTGTTCCTAATTTTACATTTATGCTTATTGGGGCTATTGATCTGTAGTGTTCTCTCTCTCCTCTCCTTTCACTTTGTATAGTGAGGAGGAAGAGGAGGAGAATCACCAGGCTGTTTAATTTCTTTTTCTCTTATTTTTGGAATATCTGTGAATTGATATGAGTTCTTTAAATGTTGTCTTTACTGAACAAAACTCAGAACTACTGACATCAGTAATACTAAGTACAGAAATTTTTGTTATTGATCCAGTCTCTCTTATTATTGATCTTTTCTATTTCTTTATGATTCAGTCTTGAGAATGTGTAGGCGTTTGGTTGTTATATAACTGGTTATGATCTTTTGTATTTGTCAGTTATACTGCCTCCCTTTAAATCTGATTTTATTATTCTCTGTTCTTAAGTTAGCTGAAGGTTCATTATTTTATCCTTCTAAAGAAGTTTTCAATGTTTGCATTGTTTGATTATCTTTTATTAGTGTTGGTTTGGTTTGATGTTTTCTAGATTCTTGATATTCATGGATAGGTTGTTTGCAATATTTTCAATTTCCTCTTATAATTGAATTAATTCCTATAAACTTCCCTTTTAATGTTATGGCCATTGCATCTGCTAGGTTTTAGTATGTTATTTACATTTTTATTAGTTTCAGTGTATTTCAATGACCAATTTTATTCATACATCCATAGATTGTTAACAATATAATTTACATACAAAAAAGTACGTTGGGCTTTTCTGTATGACATATGTCCTGAAGAGTGTTCTGTGTGCCTTTAGCAAACAGAGCATTCTATGGATGACTGCTGGACTTCTGAGTCTAGGGTGCAATTTAACCCTCTTGTTTGCTTGGGATATTTGGTCTATATGAATGTACGGTTATTCCTGATTCCTTTGGGATCCCCTTTGCATGGACTATTTCACTCCATCTCTTTGTTCTCAGTCTATACATGCCTTGAGTTGTAAAGTGAGTTTTGCCAAACCATTATGTGGTTTGGCTATGTGTGTTATCCCAATCAGTAACTATGACATTTAGTTGAAAAATTAATTCGTTTACATCCAAAGTAATTATTGATAGGTAAACTCTTAATTCAACTCTTATGTAAATCATTCCTAGTCTTCTCATACTTCCATTCATCATCATATGTTTGGTTAACTTTACAATTATCTTCTTTTTTTTTCTCTACTTTACATTTCAAATGTTCCCCCTTCCAGATCTCCCCTTTGGGACCTCCCTATTCCCTCCCTACAATTATGTTCATCACACTCAATACAACACATAAAAATAATTTGAAATAATACCATAGAGAACAGAAACAAAAGGGCGAAAATATACTCATAAGGGAATTGGTTGAGTATGGTGACACACACTTGTAATCTCAGCTCTTTCGAAGCAGAGGCAAAGACGATGAAGTGTTCAAAGTCACCCTCAGCTACGTAATAAGTTCAGTCCACTTTTGGGGGTGATTTTTTTAAATTCCTTTTGTCTTTGCAGCATTTCCATTTTCTTCTGTCTCATTAAAGCTCTTTTCTTTACATTTCCAGAGAGTTCTCCTGAACTGGTACCTACCTAATCAGCTTCAGACATCTATTTTGGGCATGAAGTGAGGTTCTAGTTTCCTTAAAATACTTGATATTGTTAGCATATCAGGCCATTCCAGTATCAACCAGTGAGCTACTGCACAGTTTGCCAGAGCCCATCTTCCCAACATGTGAAGCAGGCTGCATATATTCTCTTTCCTCCTCCACCCTGTATATCAGTACTGGGTAGCTCCCAGGTCAAGGTCTATGGGGAGTAGTACGTATTGTTTCAGCCAAAATTTGTCCAAATACACTCTTGATTTATTTTATTGTTCATAATGAAATTGTGTCTGTCCCCCATAAGCCTGTCTCTGTTATCCATAGTTACTGCTTGTTGTGAGGTGCCAGAGCAGACTGACTTCAGAAAAAATTCACTGTTGATAGTCTAGCCTTTAGTTCCAATGTCATATTTGTGGCCAATAATGCTGCCAAGAGTAGCATAACATTGGGGTACATCCAAGGCACATACTAATATGATTGCTTGTTGGTGAAGTGGAATTGTGACAACAGATTGCTGTGACCAGCCCAAGCTGTGTGAGGTACTTTAGAGTCTAGTACCCCATGTCTTTCCCTTGCCCTGGAGATCTTCCAGAGGCTGTTGGTAGTTAAGCCCGGAGTGCAAGCCGTTAACAATTTCTCAGTGTTAGGTTTTAGCAGCCAGGGTCAAATTCCTGGATAAAACCTATCAGTTAATACCCTCAGCAATTTGGTCTTATAGCAAACTAAGTTGATGTGGTGTTGACCACAGCCCTCCTTACTGAGATGTGCCTATGTCTCAGGGAAGCAAGGGTCTACGTAGTAAGGTACCAATATAACATTTGTATTGGTATTGGCCAAAGCACAGGTACAGTCTATTCCTGGTGCCAGGACAATGCTGGAATTCTGTTAACTGAATTGTTAAAGCTGCATTGCCTGAGATTTGAGATAAATAGTAGAGACAGTCCCTCAGCTGTCAAAGCTGGCACTAGGCTTGGTCACATGCAAGGCTCATACCTACAGAGATTTTCCTAGCCACAGAAAGACAGCATCTGTGCTTTAGGTTGCCAAAACTGTATCCAAACTGGAATCTGTTCTTGGAGCATACATGTCTCCACCTAATGTTAGAAATGGACTATCAGGCTTTGAGCTGTGGTAGACACACTTTCTACCTGGTCCTGTATCAAAGTGCCACAGGAGTGTTTGTTAATGCTGCGTGCTAGCTTGCTTAAAAACTTTTCTTGCCAGGAGGCCTTGTTCTCCACTCAGCCACCATAGACTTAAGGAGGCATTGTGGAGGCAATTAGCAACCAAGCCTAATGTAGTTTCAGTGGTTCAGGCTCTGGATCTCTACCTGGTGCCTAGGGGTCACAGGCCTTTCTTGAGCACTAGATTTCACTGTGGCTAGCTTTGTTCCATGGTTCATGTTTAGGACTGGGACTCAATTACATATCCTTCTTTTAAGCCAGCAATGCCTTCCCATGTAGGGCTAAATGTGTAGAATAAAAGGGAGGGTTGCTACAGGCAAGTCTTGACCTGCTGCCTGCTTTAATGTGTCTTCTCATTGAGTAACACTAGAATGTGAGAGTGACATTTGTCACCCCACTTATTGCAAGCGTTAATTCTGCTGATCTGGGTAGCTAGGCAGTTGTCCCCTTCTTCCTTCATGGCTCCATAAGCAAGTGTCCTCCCTGAAGTTGCTTGCCAAGGCAAAGAGGATGACCTTCCCCAACAGAGGAAGCACAGTTTTCCATCAAGGGTAGACTGTCCTGACCTGCTAGAGCCCCCAAACAAATTCTCATGTTGTTACACTAAAGACAGGCCTCATGGTCTCTAGCTGATCTACTCGCTTCCCATAAAGCTAGTTTATTAGCTGTTGAACTCCAACTGTCTCTGAAAAGACAAACACCAAAACATGTCAGTCAGCCACCATCTTTCTCCACCTTTGAGGGTTTTTTCAGTACAAAATTACTTTGAGTTGCTAATCAATTAGGAAATTATTCAGCCATAAGGGCAAGTAACATGGTAGTTTTAAATAGAGCTTCTTATAGCAGCCATTTCTCCATCTCATAGGCTTGTCATCACCTGTACTGCCTCCCTTAATTCTTAGCCCTCTACTCTACTCATGACCATTCATTATCCAGAAGATATCCAAGATCATCCCAGCCTGACAATGGTGTTCAGTTGAAAGGAACCAGCTCCAGCTTGCCCCTAAAATGATGGACATGGATTCTTATTACTTCTTCACAAAGCAGGCTCAGCCCCAATATACTGGTCCTTGAAGAACAAGAAAATGATATGTAAAATTTTGAGTCTACGTCCTAGATATAGTAGAGACCTGTAGACTCTGAAGCCTTAGTAAGAACTGCTTTAATATGATTAAACTTTACTTTTTCACAGAGCTATTTTATCATGGAATGCTTTTTATAGAGCAAATATTAATAGGCTGTAGACCGGGTGTCTTTTGATGAGAAAGAACAGAAAATGAGCATTTCACTGTGCTTACCCCTGTATACTCTACTCTGAGAGGGGACACTTATAGAAACACGTGTGCCAGGTTGAACAGAACATAAATGCTTCTCTTGCTGACAGAACTATTGCATCTGGCCAGTTTTTACAGATGAAGATTGAAATGAGTTGACAAATAATTAGTAAATCAGAGCAGTTTTCAGACAAGAAAAGAGAGACCACCATTTTGAGCCTGAAATCCTGAGAAGGATCATGGGATGCTATCCAAGAACATCACTCTTTGAAGCATCTGTGTAGAATGGGACCAGCATCTGCCATAATTCCATTATTTTACTCTTTCATGTTCTGGAAAAAGAAAAGAATTTTAGTTGTTGGTTTTATGCAAAGAACTGATCATCTCCCAAATAAATAAAGATTATTATAGTGATGATATTAGTCAGTATTGCCAGTGTATGGCAGGCAAGGGGGATATGTCCAATTCACAAAGTGGAAGGCACCAATCCTGTATTTGGAGGTGGGGGTTAGAAGAAAACTAACTAGAAGTGTTAGGTGTCTTTCCTTGGTTTCTTGAAAGTTGGAAAGGAGCGGAGCTGATGACCACCAGCACTGGTCCTGGACATTTGTACTAAACATTATATTTGTTTGCCAGGGACTTGAAATCAGAGGTTCACAGTTATCTTTTATTGTCTGTTTCCCATGTGTGTTTCTAGGAACTCAACCCTGACTCAGCATTCGAGGCAAGCACTCTACCAGCGGAGCTATATTCTCAGTCCCCCACCATCCATTTCTTTATTTTCTTAGCTTATAGTATGGGCTTGGGTACTAAAAATCTCATTAAACTTGCTGACCCTTGGAAATTTCCAGCATGACTGCATTGGGCCACTTTTGGAGAAAGGCAATAATTATACATTCTATGTTTATGTAAATGCTCACATAGAAGGAACACAATCAAGTAAAAGACACATGTGTGGCTTTGCTGTTTCTATCTCATGGCAGCTACTGGCTGCCATACCCAGTGGCAAATTTGCAGAAACTGTTTTGAATTCTGAAATTGAAAACACAACAAACTGAACGGGTCTATTGACCTTGCCACTACGGAGGGAGCAGTGTACCTCTCTGCATGTCAATGATCTGCTTTTCTTTGTTTTCTCTCTTGGTTTTCTTAGATATCTATTAGGGTCTTTGAATTTATTTATTTAAGGATGGTAATAAATACACTCAAATTGCCAAAGCACGAATCTTGCATGAAATGACAGTTGAGCCGAGAGGAGAGTGAATCCTAACCTCCTGGTCCCCATGTCATGAATAAATGAAAACAGAAAAGGCATAAGACAGGAAATTGAAACATTTTCAAACAGTGGCAATTTTCATGTGTTTAACAGTTTAAGTTTGGTAATGATTTAACCCTTTCTGTTTACAGTTGACATGAGCAGTGAGGTGGATGGGGTAGATGAGCCAACAGAGAGTCTGCAAGAAGATCTTCAATAGGTAAGTTACTCTGATGGAGGGATTTTTCAATTCACGAACTAACCGTAAGCATTAATTTGCAAACAAGATGTTGTACTTCTCTTGGCTTTGTCATATCCCAGTGTGTAGCTTCGACTCAACTTTAGAGATCTTTAAACCGAATAACACAGTATTAAGAAGAAAGATTACCCCATAGAAGCTTGTCATCCTTATGTAGAAAGAACAAACTGCTGCAAGCATATGTAAAAGAATAGTGTTTTCCCATCAGTCTTACCCATTGTCTGCTAGAGTGATCATATTACTTCAGTAACTCCAGGTGATTCCAGAAGCATCATTTTTTCCAGGAACACCACATTGTGTTGTTCAGTATATCTGGTTTTTAAGTGTAACACTAAAATCTTTACCTGAAAGAATTTATAAAGACATATAAATAAATGTTGGCAGAAAAATAGGAGCCTGAGGTAGCATACTGCCTCCCGAGGACATGTGTATCTTTACAGATACATAGAATGTATAATTATTGCATCTTTACCTCGAGTTCAATAAGCCCGAGGCAACTCCAAGGAAAAAATAAAGTGGTAACCAGACCACATAGCTAAATCATATGTAGAGTGATTAATAACCGACTAGCCTTTCCATGACTTTCCTAACCCTAGAAAGAGTTGTGGAAGAGATGGGAAAATCTGAAAATAAAAAAGTTAGCATTACTATTAACTAAATTTTAAAAACACTATAGAACAATGAACTCTGAGGCAGGGAGTGGAGAACACAGATAAGCCATGGTTGCCTTTCTACTCCCTGGTTTCTCTTGGTCTCTGCACTCTGCTGGAAGACCACTGGGCATCATCCCTGAGCTCTAGCCAGATAATGGAATGAAAGTTCTAACGACTATAGGTGAGAACATATCTGTCATTGTCATGATAATCATGGACTTTATGCAGCTATAAATTTAATGCTATTTTCATACCACAAAATTGTTTTAAAAAATACATATTTATATAAATGTGAACTCACAACATTTTTACCTTAGCCATATGCTTCAAATATTCTGGGAAGTTTCCATTGAAAAATAATGAACTGAGACAAACTTAAACAGTTCCCAGTGTTCCTCAGTGCCTCCTGCCCTTTTATACTTTAGCCACCAATAAACTACAACTTTTGGATTTGTTTATTTTTTTCTATTAACATCCAAGTAAAGTTCCAGTATAGATCTATTTTCCTTGACCTCAGATACACATGGACGTTCAAGTATGTCTAATTCAAAATTACTTGAATTTGTGAACATAGCCACCATTATTTCTTCTCACCTGCTTTTGAATAGCTCAAACATTGCTTGAAGCAAGCATGATATTGCTTTTCCATATTCATATAAATACCAAATATTAACTATTAAAAAGACTCTATGGCTACTGAGCAATCTATCCAAATTAACCAACAAACCAAGGCATCATCTACTATAACTTTGCTTTAAAGTGACAAGGCAACTGAAACCTGGATAAGCCTGCTGGTTTACCTGATTTTACCACACCAGTTTTCTGGGCTTTATCCCACATATATATTGATGCATACTAGATAATACCTCTGGCTATTCAGATAGGTTGTTGCTATGTTCACTGATTCAAGAAACTGATGAATTTAAAATATTTTAAAAAACACCGAAGAATTACATATGTACAGATTTCTCTTGTTGCCCCTAACTAATGCAAGGTGACAACTACAAAACATTACATGAAGTATTTTGGTAATCTCAAGGTAATTTGAATTACACAGAAAGATGTGCATATGCAAATTTCACACTGTTTCAGACATGAAACTTGGGCATTCATAGCTTTAAATATCCTTCAGGATAACTAGAGACAGTCTGCCACAGATACTGAATTCTCACATCTGTTTCAGCTTCATCTCCCACATTTTCATGGCCTTTTGTCTACTGTGATGCCATAATTTTATTATTTTAGCAGAATCACAGGTTAGACTTTGTTTTTTCATATTAATTGCATCAAACATATTAATGTATTTGGAGCCTTTATTTTTATACTACTGTTGCAGTTAGGGTTTGCACGTAGTTGTTACTCTCTGAGCCTCATCAGACTTAGTTTGATGTGGATTGACACTGAGCTACTTCCTTTAGAAAGTTAACATCATCATCTGGTACAAAAATTATGGAGTAACTAGAACTACTACATTGAGAGGAGTTAAGAATGTTATACCTTGTATTTTCAATTACTCTAACAAAAACCAGTGAATGAGGAAGAAAGATTTATTTGAACCCTTGGGCTTGAAGATCAGCAGGAGCATCAAGACAGGGAAAGACCACTTGAGTTCCAATAAAACCTTCAAGGTCATACCAACACTGACTAAAGGCAATTCTTTCAAAACTATTATACTTAAATGAAAGAGGTAATGAAGGCCAAAGAGTTAAGAATTTAAAAAAAAAAAAAAAAGACCTTTCAGCATTATCAAGCTGATTTTTTCCCAGAAATTTTAAGAATAGTTTCATAGATGCAAATTAATATGTGTAATGGCATTAAATACTCTGGAAGATAGAAATTATATGATAATTTGAATATTTTTAATCCTATCAGATGTTTTAGCAACATTTCATTATAAACACTCCCCCCAATATTACACCTTAATGGCCAGCAGTATACCAAATGGTGAAAAATGGAAGCATGTCCTGTAAGCCCAAGATACCAGTACTTTTTAACTGCTGTGACAAAATACCAGGTAGAAACACTATAAGGGTAAAGAGTATGGCTTTAGAGAGGATGGTCCCTTATGCTGTGGCAGCCTGTTTTGCTGGTGATGGGAGCTTGTAAAATGACCTTCTCATAACCAGGAACATCAGGAAGCGGAATTCTAGACCAGAATTAGAGAAGAGTGTGGACTTCAGTGGCCTGCTTCTAAATACCCTATGTCATCCAGATAGGCTTGACTTACGATGGTTCCTACCACATCCCAAAATAGTGCAATCATTTAGAAACCAAGTGTTCAGGGGTCTGAGCCCATGGTGGGCCTTTCACATTGAAACCATAGCAAACCCATAAGATAAAGTGTTTTCATTCTTTAATGGGTATTGAAAGTTTTAGAAAGACCAATAAAGACATAAAAATGGAAGGGAAAGAATATTCTTTTTTCAGATGATATGTTCTCTATAGAAAGAGATAAAATCAGGAAAGTAGCGGTACACAGATCATCTTAACAATGTTTTGAGGGAAAAAAAAGGAAAGTAATCTTTCAAAATAACTACAAAAATAAGCTATCATAAATAAATTTAACAAAGGGAAGGAAAGATGTTGCTAGTGAAAATCATAAGAAACTGAGGCGTGAAATCAGAGACATACAAGAGAAATTCCATTTAATGGTTTTAGAGGAATTAGCATTGTTAAACTGCTCATATTAAAAACGAAAACAAAACTGGCCTATCAGCTCAATGCAATCTCTTCCATAACACCCACTATGGTCTGAGTGAGAAATATCCCTTACAGGCTTAACGTTTGTAAACTTGGTCACTTGCTGGTGCACTATTTTCAAAGGTTGTGAAACCTTTAGGTAGTAGAACCTAACTGGACGTGTGATACTTCCAGTCTTCCCTTTGCTTCCTGACTGCGGACTCAGGGTCACATCCCACCATCTGACCTCCCCTCCTTAACTACCATGATGGACTGTATCCTTTATTAAACTGCAGCCTAGAAAATTCCTTTCTCCCTTATTTTGTTTCTTGTCAGGCATTAAGTCACAGCAATTAGAAAAGCAACAAATATAAAACCAAAGAGTTTCTTCACAAAAATGGGACAACAGCAGCAAACCCTAATCATATGCAAATAGAAAACAAAACAAAAAAATGTAATCCTGAGTAAAAGGAGCCAACTTGAAGACACAGCCTTGGAAAGCCGGAATCCACATGCCTAGTATTGAAATGAGCCCACCACTTTTCACTCTATATAAAAATTAACAACAAAACAAAACAAAAAAATCAGGAGGGGGGTGGTTGCATCAAACACCTAAATGTAAACCCAAAACAGAGGAAAACACTTTATGTCAGTGGTCTGGGCATTGATATTCCCAGAGTTGACCCAAATAGTACAAGAGCAAAAGGAAAACTTCAAAAGTAGGATTACATCTAATGGCAATGCCTTTATGCAACAAAGATCAGCAACACAATGGAGAGACATCTACAGAGTTAGGGGGAATGTTTGCCAGCTACACATCCCAAAGGAAGAATATCCAGAAGAGAGCCCAAAGAACTTAAAAGCAAATTTTCTACTTAATAAGAAAATGACTCAAATAGATACCTCTCAAAATACCAATGCCCAACTACTACATGAAGAACAGAAGCAAACAAAACAATGAATACCATTAGCCATCAGGGAGATGCAAATCCACACCACAGTAATATTCCATCTCACTCTGTTCAGCATCACTATCGATTTTAAAAGGTTGGTGAAAATGTAGCAAAATAAAAACAAAAGAACTTAACCCAGTGTTGATGGCATTGTAAATCCACTGTGGAAAACAAGATGAAGTTTTCTCAAAAGGGAAACAGAATTTCTATAAGATATAGCTCATAGGAATTGGGGAAGGAGAAACTATAATCAGAGAAGACTGTATGAAAAAAATCTACTTTCAATAAAAGAAAAAATGAGAAAATACATAGCCATCCTAGTCCTTAGCATAGATCAGCATGGCATACACACATTCGGGTATTTATTGCTACATTATTTATAATAACTGAGATAGAGAGTTATGCTGTATATCCAAAATGTCATAATGGACAAATGCAGCAAATGAATGGAATATAGTACATTGTGTTAAATGAAATAGGCCACTAAACAAAAATGTCAACATGAAGTGAGGATAGTGGTAGCTAAGGATTGAGAGTGGTCTAGCTTGGGCATCAGGTGTTTGCTAGGACCATGAATATAAATATCACACTGAATTCCATTCATATGATGCTATTGTTTTTGACACAGTCTAAATATCTCACAGAAGAATGGATGAAAAATGTGATCTTTCCAGACAGAGTAATGGCAGCCATTACTAAAAAAAAAGAAGAAAAATAAAGCAAGAGTGTAACTCCCAAACACTATACTAAGTGAGAGGAGCCAAGTTCAGAGATGCTTGTGTGATCCTGTTTGTAAAGAACTCGTTTGTAGACAAGTTCTAGATCAGGTAACACACCCTCACAATTATTGGTTCTAGCAGGAGTAGACCTGGGAAAGGGAAATTCCTTTAGTCATGAGAATTTTTTTGATCATGATAGTGCCATGGACTAAATGTGACTCTGAAGACTAGAAGTAACTAAATATGCCTGGCTTGCGCATTTCCCTGGAGGTAGGGTAGATCTCAGTTTTAAACATCAAACTAAAATGACCATAGACTCTTCTGGAAAAGAGCATATTAAAGTTGTCTCATGGGTGCAGAACCCAGCAGATGCTCAACAACAACAAAAAAGTTCTCATCAAAGGCTTTTGCAAGTCTGCATACTATAAATTGTTTACATACCAGTCTCTAGAATCTAGAATGTACCAATAGGCCAGAAAAGGAAGAATACATCAAAGGTAGATTGTTCAAAGAATTCTTTGAACACTTGAGTTAATGGTCTCCATCAACTGAAGCAGTTTGTCATGTGGTCTACATATTTCAGCAGTGATTTATAAGATCTTTAAAGATACCATGTGCCCCCAATTACAGTTCAGATAGGCAAAGCTCTTTGATAGTCAAATGAGCTATTCCTAGGCCTGTTTGAGGACTGAGTGACATTTCAAGTGCTGTGGTAAAAAGGTACTCCTTGCTAAACCTTGTGAAGATGCTTACTTAATCTTTAATCTAACAAATGGTTTCTCTTTGTCTTCCTCAGGGCCACAAGATGAAGCAAAGGAACAAAGAACTGAAGCTAAATGACAGCCCTCCGCATGGCGTGGCAAGGCCTGGCCCTGGGGGACTTGGGAAGATGATAGTGTGTGCTGTGGAAGGGGGTGGGGGAGGGGGGAAGGCAAGTACATGGAAGAAAGGGGGTCCTTTGCTCTAATTCTCCAGCTGCATTTTGTTGTTTACCTACAGAAAAGAAAAAAAATGGAAAAAAAAAACACAAAACAAAACAAAAAGAAAAGACAAGAAAAAAGAAAGCAACCTCCCTCCACTTGTGGGAGGCCCCATGCTGAGCATCTTTCAGGCACTCAGTCCAGATCATTTCTGTCTTTTCTCCGTGTCTCACCCCTACAACCATGGTGATAGGATTAATACTCACCTGGGTCTCCTAGCCCCTCTCTGCTTTCTAGATTCTCTCACAGAGCTGGTCACAGGATGATTTGTTCCACAAAAAAAGAAGGAAGGTGATGACAAGCTGCAGGCTAAATTTCAAGAGTTACCATACCCAGCATTGGTATAATCTACAACGGGGGAAAGCTAGAAAATCACCTCACACAAGACCTCACACAACACCTGGGAGAGGTCTAACAAGGAGTTCAAAATATTCGAGTAAGGTTAGTTAACAAAGACGGTCAGTCTTGGCAGCCACTAGAGTCTCTACTTTTCACACCCAGGATGCTGTGAATGTTCATTTTTGAGGCAGATTTCAAGCACTGCTTTCTTGGTTTATGAGGTCTTCACTGTGTGCTTCCCTATGGAGCCCATCACCAAGATGTGGTTCTTTGTATACAATTGGAATGGGTGTTACTATCATTGATATCAACGGGAGGGGCTTGTTTCATTTAGGACTCAAATCAATCCATTAATAACAATTTTAGTTTTCAAAGTTCCACTTGAAGTCTCTACTCTTCATAAAAGAATATCCATGTTGACCCAAGATGTGATAGCCCACAGAGGTTCACACTTGAAGTTAGGAGCATTTGGAGCCATTACTTCTAGCCCTGGCTTCCTGGTCTGCTAATGCCAAATCCAAGGGTGATTTGATGGCTCTTTCATTTATCCAGAAGTATCCATGACTTAAGAAGCCAGTGGAACAGTGGTAGCTCAAGCAATGAGGACCAGAGGAGACTGGGCCTCATCCCAACTATCCATCCCAGAACAAACCTAGGTCCCCCACTGCCTCTTGGAGTCTTTTGCATATCATCTTAATTCAATAATATTTTAGAATTATGATGTTCTATGTTGCTATTTCTAACAGAAGGGGGAAAATGGAACAGAGAATATCTAAAGTCAACAGTGAGACGACACCACTTAATAAGGATCTCCTGTGGAAAATCCATCTTATCTTCCTATGACTAGTTTCACCTGCTCTGCATTAATTTCTGCTTCTAGGTAATTTATTTGATATGATAGAGTAAGTAGCAAACCATACCTCTGAATATGTTACCTTTTAACATCTCTTATTTTTATTAATGTAGTTCATCAACATAACAACACGGCTGTTTCAGGAATTTCATAATGTTTCCCCATGGCTTTTGCTCTGTTTATTTTTCCCCTCTTTCTACAGTTTGACATGACAGCATATACCTCTCCATTACACATTGTTTCCTAGAACAATGCTTCCTCTAAATGATCTAAAGAAAGGATGCCATCCACATAGATAGCTTTGATGTTTCCTGCCACCTTCATAGCTATTTTCCAAGCACTCTTCATTTTTGTGAAGTGCCTGACAAGAGAACCATGCTAGGAAGGCATTTCCCCTTAACTCCCAGGGAAGTGAAGGGTCACAGTGGGAAGGCACACCTGAGATAAGAGGAATAGCCAGGATTGAGATGATTCCAGCCCACCTTTCTCATTACCAACAGCAGCCATTGTGTTGGCTCATCCTGTGTGGGGATGGGTTAAGAAACAGGGAGAGAGAATTCTGTGGAAACTGTAGGAAAAGGAAAGCAATCTTTAGACTTAGGAAAGAGAGAAGGAGGAGTCCCACTCCTGAATTTGCTTAAACTTCCTTTTATGAATTAAAGTGCATTTTCATCTTTGCTTTGCAGTAGATTTTTGGTTGCTATGTGGCTGAATGATTGTATGCTTTTAAATAAATAATGCAGTTAATTTACACTTCAATAATGAAATATAAAAATTTTAGCTCTGGGCCAGACTGAAGGCATCTCAGACAAGGAAACCCATTATTCACTGGCCCTGTCACTGCACAGGCGGTACAATGCAGTACATGTGGGAAGTGGACCGAAGCTTTCCACACATGAATGCTGGATGGCCATTTCCAAACACACTTCATGACATGAAGGGCAACGGGAGGAAAGTAACCCTGTTATTAGTCATGTCTGCATACAGAGGATTGAAGTAGACCTTCAACATAATAGTCCTAATTAAAAAGGTACTCACTGCAGACTAGACAAAGGGGCTTTTCCTCTTGCTGATAACTATTCAGATGATGGACAAGTCTTCTCTGATAAAAGCTTACAAAGAAGACATCCGAAGCACTATCTATGATACTGGGTCATATATTAATCACCACAGCTAATTGTAAATCTTTCTATGAAACACTGAAAAGCCTCTTTGTGAATTAATACAGTTCTGCTTGATGCACTTGGTTTGCAAAGACATTACTCTGTATGTGGTGCATGTCAGCTGTGCTTTGAAAAACAACAAAATTAGCAGAATATGTTCAATATATTTTCTCGGAAAATAGGGTTTTTATCATATGACTCATTAAGGATTTGCCTTACCCTGACATTTGTGATATAAAGGAAAATCAGGAAAAAAGTAATTTTCTTGAACAAGATATGTTTTTACTTAATGCAAATAAATGTAGTCTGTTGCTTGCAAGGACAAAAAAAAAATGTCTTCTGGTATTACTAGGGTAACACGTGCCTCTTTTGTTAAACCAGTCTTGAAATGCTGGACAGCTTCTGAGTGTTCGTCTCTTTTCATCTGTGCCACACACTATGACACTTAAATGACTGTCGCCTTCGAACTATATTTGTTAGAGCAGAGTGCAAATAAACTTGTTTGAGATGATAATGAAGAATTATGTGTTTTGTGAAATTTGTCCTTTAGCCACAAGCAGTAACTCTGTATTCATTTAATGTGATATCTATTTGGTCATAAGCATATTTAACGTTGCCTCTATTGTTACTTACTGAGACAAGTTGGAGTTTGCCCATGTTTTTCAAACTACAGAGAAGTTTCTATTAGACCCCCCCCACACACACCAAATTCTTCTTACTAAATAAGCCATTATCTTACTAACAGCTTCTAAGATGCAGACAGAGATTGCTGAGATAAAAAGAAAATGGGTCCATCCTTGGTGTTTATCCTCCATTACTGGAATTCTTCTCAAGTACCTCCTGTGAGCTTTGTCTCTGGCAGTGTGACTGTGGCAGCCACACCCTCACTCTACTGTTGACAGAATCATGATAGATAAAATTACAAAAATGGTTCAAAGTCTGGCACAGAGCCTCCAAAAGTCACTGTGAAAAACTTCAAAGCCCTTTCCAAAGTCGATATTCATAATCATTCCACAAAATTAAATTTCCATCCCTTTCAGAACATGTGCTACCAGTTTTCCAGTTATCCTTATAGACAACCAAGTGAGATTTTTCATAAAATGCCAGTGATGGACAGCCTAAGGACAACTAAGCTGCCAAACTATAGGATCATGTTTCTAGTAGTAAATAAAATTTGAAGAGGAAGTAAAAAGCATGCAACGTTTAGCAGGCATTCTTAACACAATGGTTCACAATGATAACGATGATCATTTGAGTTGATTCAAGCCCTGCTAGATACAATGCTTCTTTTTATACCCAGTTATTCAAGACTCTGCATATCACTCATGCTTTTCCGCTGACACTTCAACCAGCATTCAAACCCAGCACTGTGCAGAGACATTTTCCAGGCAAACTACAGCAAGTAGGGACTACAGAGAAGAATTAATTTTTTAGTTAAATTAATTTGTCTGTTTTAGGGTTGTCTATTTATTTTGAATAAACATTCATCTATCCAGACTCAAAGTGTAAACTCCCTACTGAACCTATTTCTTGTTACATAATTGTTTTTGTACTTCTTAGATGAAAAGCCTATTTTCTAATTACTATGCAATAAAGCCAATACTTAACTAATCAATATAAATATTATAGTACCTAAAATGATAATTATGGGATATTCTTAAATATTTAACTTTGTATTACAAAATTTTTATAGTTAAAATTTTTAAGAGAGTTAAGATGTCTAGCAAGAGAAAAATGAGTACCAAACAATGATATTAAGTCTTTTTCTTATTTGAAATTCCATAAAAATGGGTAAATCTTCAGTCCCTATCATGAATGATATTTAAAGGTAGCAATAGAAATTTTAAGTTCATTAAAATGAAATTTTATGGATAAGCTACTTATCCTGTATCAAATTTATTTTTAATTTGCCAACAGTACAAAAGAGAAAATACATAAACACACACACACACATTCTCTCTCTCACACACACACATAATCAGTGCATAAAATAAACAACTACAGATAAGGCTCATTATGGCTATCTCTTCTTCTGTGTACCAATCTTTCAAAATATTGAGTGTGAATTGATAAAATCACATAACTTCAGGTAATATCTCTGACATATTTTCATTTTATATTATTTTCAATGTTGAATGAGTCATACTCTATGTTGTGGATGTCCATTGCTTCTTCAGGTGGCTGTATCACAAGCATGTTCTTAATCATTTCCTTAAGTCATTTAAAAATATTTTATAATAATGGTGGAGGTCTATTGTACCACTTCCCTGTTGTAGGACACTCAACTTGAGTCTTTCTTCCTTTAAATGAAAACTACTAGCATTATTTTTTACCAGTTTCTTTCTATACCAGGCTATACTTTCAGAAGATGCCCTGGGGTTAATGAATATTTGGCACTAATGACCAAATTACGTTACAAAGTCATACTGTTAGCAATTATAAAATGAGAATTTCCACTTTGTGGGGCCCTCACTGACTTTGAGGGCACTATAAACATGGACACTTAAACATGTCAGCATGAGAAACTGTTTCTCATTATTACTTTAGCTATCCTGTCTTCATTTACTAATGAGACTGGACAGATTTCTGTCAGCTGCTTGTATTTTCAGATTGGGGAATTAATCTGCTCATGTTCTTTTGGTTATTTATGACTGGGAATTTGCTTTTTTATTGATATTTATGAGCTGGCTCTTTATATAGAGAGAGTTTTACCTTTATTGTCATGTTTCCTACATAAATTTTTCTACTTGTCTTTCACTTCATAATTGTGATTGTGATATTTTCTGACACACAGTCCTTTTTTATCTCTCTGTGGAAGAAAATCTCTTTCCCTTCATGTGGGCTTTCATGTCTTTTGTTGCTGACAATACCTGCTGAACTTCATTTCTGCTTCTGCCTCTGATGAAATCTTTTAGCCTAGTAGAAAAAGCCTTGTTCGACTTTTACGGTTATGGCTCCTACAATCTTACACTGGCCAGAAGATGACAGCCATATAACCAGGCTGGTCAATCACAGGCATTTAGCTACCATACCTCAATGATTGGTTTAGAAAGACTTGTCACCCCAACTGGACCAATCAGTAATTTGTCTAATTTGATATGTTTGCTGGGAGAAAGAACTTCACCAGTTCAAATGAGTAAGTAACAATGTTGATTTCAGTAGTCTTTTCTATCAGTCATGGGGCTTATTAAATTCCCCCTTTCAAGCTGCTTTTGGGATAGGTTTGTAGTTTCTGTTTGACACTCATTCTCATTCCTGTGTCTCTACCCCACCCCACTTCTTGAGACAGGGTCTCACGTAGCTCAGAATGACCTTGAACAATTGGATAGCTGAAACTAGCCAAGGCCAACTGATCTTCTGGCTTCTATTTCTCAAATTATGTAATGATAATTGTGTGTCACCGTGTCCAGCTAAAATCAAAATGCATCAATGTCCTCAGGGTCCCATGGGTGTGCTCTCCGACACAGGCTTCATGACATTAGGCTCCTGAGATATATCAGCCATGTTTCTTTCTCTCCTTAAAGCTTTTCACGGACTTTTCTAGAATGTTCTTTTTCTGGTGATTCACATGGTGACTTTGTTCATCACGTTGGAATAGTCTTAAAGCTTTTTCAGTGAGCATGACCACAGATGCCCTTTACAATGCTACGAACTACTCCTAGCCCTACCCCCACAACATTAAGTCTTTATCCTCCACAACCCCCTTCTCCTTAGCTGTTAAATGATTTGTTTGTTAAACTCATTTCAAAAACTTACTGAGAAGACTTAACTCTCTTAGGAAAAGGTAGGCAATGACTTTGTTTTGTCATTGAAGAACCCAAGTTCCAAGGCTGGACCTGGCACATGTGAAGCAGACAGTAAGTATTTGTTGAAGGAAGGAATTCTGCTTGCGATTTTTATTATGGGAAGTTGTTGGCACATCCCTTTTAGTAAGACAGACAGCCTCCTGACAGAAAGGTGTGTGTGTGTGTGTGTGTGTGTGTGTGTGTGTGTGTGAGATGGCCTTGGTGGGGATGTTATAAAGGAAAAATGAGTTCATCTATGGTAATTAAATCAGCAGGATGCTCAGTATGATAACCCTAAAGAAGGAGTAGAAGAGGCAACCACAAAATGCAAAACTAGAGTGGAGAGTTAGCTTAGCAGTTAAGACCACTTATTTCTCTTTCAGAGGACCCAGGTTTGGTTCCCAGCACCCACAGGATGTCTCACCAGTTTCTGGGGATCTAACACCTTCTTACCACTATAGTCATATGCACACAGGCAATACACAAACAAGGCAGAACACTCATACATAAATATTTTTAGAAATTTATTGTGGAATCTACCTTGCTGTACAGAAAGTATACTAAGTTTATACTGAGCATGAAGGAAGGAACAGGAAGAATGCATTCACTGATCCTGCCTCAAACAAGCAAGGACTTTATGTAATAGAGCCAAATCATTTGATCTGAAGGTAGATCATGTTAGGATTAGGTAGGCATGATCAGACCACCACGAAAAGGCAATGAAACTTCTAATATTTGTATTACAGCCTCTCAATAAAGCAGAATTCCTCTAAGCTGCTATCTTGGCATACTGCCCCCTTCAGCATGAAGCCCTAAGGCCACTATGAAGCAACCAGAGAGAAGACATTACTCTGAGTCACATCCAGAATGCAATGTATGTCATTATTCTTGGGTCAAAAGAATCATGGGGATATTGAGCCAATGAGATGCCTTAGCAGGTAAATGTACCTGCAATGCAACCCTAATGGCTCAGTTCAATCACTGGGACAACAAACAACAAACAAGAAAACTAGATGCCATGTCCTTCTGTAATCTCAGGGTTCCTACAGCAAGATGAGACAAGACAGGATCTTTGTTGGAAGCTTCTAGGCCAAGTAGCCCAGATTGTGCAGCATGGTGAAAACAAAAGCCCTCAGCAAAGTAGAAAGAAAAAAAATGACTCCTAAAAGTTCTTATCTAACCTCTATATGCATGTTGTAGCATACACACACACACACACACACACACACACACACACCCCACAAACATTACTAAATAACATTTAAATTTAAACTAAAAGGAATCTTGAAGATTTAGCAGGATAGAATATAATCTTTGTCTTGCCTCTATTCCTGGATTAATCTCTCATTTTTATTAAGTGTACGAGAGAATTTATTGTCTAGATAAACCCCTAAATGGACACTTTTTTTGTCTTTTTCTAACTATAATAACTTGCCCAGATGCCCACATGTTCATCTTTTTTTTTTTTAATCTGCTTCAATCTGTGTTTACATGTGGTTCCATGATGCTACCTACACCTTTAATACATCTTGACTTTAGTTTGTTATTTGGTGGTTAATGAGAAGCACCAATATTTTTAGGACCAGTTATTAAATGGCACAACCAGATTCTTTATCCTGAGTTTACACTTCAACACATGCTCATTTTGCATTTACACAAGGATCTGAGTTCTGGTCTACCTCTCATGCTGCTGTTTCCTAATGCACTGACTTGTCTACCATGCTTTAAGTGGGTGAGCCAATGCTTAGTGAGGCAAACTGAACACCTGCACTTTTCTTCATTTTCAATTGTCCCTACATAGTACATATTGATTAGTGTTCCACATTTGCCTTAAGCACACTTCATCATGTTTTCCATCAAAATATGACACCCCTTCTTTTTCAATTCTTTAAATCCTATTTTCCTTCTCTTAGTATCTGGAAAAATTGAGCCAGAGGGGCTTATTTCTGATACCATAGGAGAAGATACTCTACATACAGCCTCATGAAATGTTCTATAGAAGAAACATTCCTGCTTATCCCTGGTTGTGAAAAAGCCTGCAATGTGTCCTAAATAACAATTGCTTTCTCAACCTTTTGCTCCAAAGCCTTGTACTGACTCTTCAGGCCTCCTTACCTATCAATCTCCTATCTGTGTTTCCAGGTTCTGTGGAGTGAGTCAGGAGGAAAACACTAAGTAAATGTCAGTGTGTCTTGAGTGATCATCCTCTCTAAGCAATCATCCACTTTGCAAAGGAATAAAGGACTTAAGAGAGTGGGTCACAGGTCTCTTTATCTGCAAAGCACAAGACACAGGCATCTAACATGTGGTTATCAGCTGCTTTGCAGAGAGATCTGAGTTGCTCCAGAAACAGTGTCTTGGATTTCACTTCATCTGATACCAGTTATTGGCATTACACAGTTAGAGAAGACTCATTAGCAGCCAAGTCTAGTAAAGACTTAGGCAACAGCATCCTCACAGGTTCTAAGTGCTCTCTAAAGCATCCCAACCAGTAAAAGGCTAGAAAATATACTAAGCTTTTGTCTGGGTAAATGGAAAAGTATAATTAATATGGACAGAAAATCTATAAACATTTAATGTTAAATAGTATTCTTCACTGGTCATATAACTGTTCATAAGTTAACTCTATCTTCATAACAATAAGGTACTTATTGCTTCAACTCTGCCTTTAAGATGAGCTAACTAAGATACCAGGAAATAATTATTTGCACAAGGCAACACATCAAGTAAGCACCTTTAAGTTATTATCCTAACTACTTAGGCTAGAGGCTTCTCCACTTGGGCCAACAGAATTGCCTTCAGACGCTAGTGAGTCCCAGATCCTGGACCTCAACGTAGGCTCTATGTCTTGTGGCTTCTGATTTAGGAATCAAGGGAAGAAATGTCAGAACTTTGTGACTCTAACAACTTCCAGGTAATACACTTGCTGCTGTTGCTCTGGGGGCCAGCCTTTGAGAACAACTGTGCTAGACTGAAGTGATTGACAGGCGTGATCCCTTGACAGATAGGAAGGGTAAAAAGTCCTGAGGATCTTTAAGCCATGCATCTAAATCTCAATTTCATAAGCCAGAATATCTGTGCATTTCAATTCTCCAAAGTAACTATAAGCTGGAACAGCCCACAAGGGGCCAGCTTCTCTCTCTGTTGGGTTTCCAGGTAGCTATTCAAAAACTAGACTGTATGAACAGCAATGTTGGAACATTTGAAAGCAAAGGTTTAAATATCAACCTTATAGCCTGACTTCCCCTTTCATAGCTATGGATGTCATATCTAGAACATAATGGAAATTAATTCCCAGTTAAGAATTTGACATAAATGTAAATGTTGTGCACATACCTACACACATACATTTCATGGCACATAGAAACAATGGTGTCATCTCCCTGCCCTATAACTCTCTAAGGATAAATGATATTTGATTTCCTTTCTTCGTTTTAGCATCCAGGAGAGAAACTTAACTTTAACTTTTTCAAAATCTACCAGGGTCATACTGGGTACCCAAACTTTCTTTCCATTTTTAACTGTGACAAGAATAAAAGAGAAAGGATGTGTGTTTGGCTGACTGCTGCTAGCATACTCCTGCTGCAGCGAGGGATGTACTGACTGGCTCTTCTCCAGGGCCATATTTTCCTGTGCAGAAGAAACAGATGAATTCTAATAGAAAGGTGGAAAGGACCAGCAATCTACAAAGAGGGAGACTGGGAAAGTAGTAAAAGCAAAGAGAACTTGGTGGAATCGAATGTCATAAGTCTCTTCTTTACAGAGTATAAGTTGTTTAATACATCTTCGCTGTTTCTTTCCTTGGCAAGTGGATACAGACTTGTTGCCTGCATTAGCCATCACTCTCCTTCCTGAAGGGTCTTAAGGGCACAGGTAGTACTTCCCATCACATGATGAAGGAGAACGCAAAGGAAGCATGGGAAGAAGGGAAACAAGAAGATCAGAGTGGAAGCCTTTGAGGATTAGCAGACTCCTCATGGGCATCCAGCTACCTGAAACTGTCCCACTCAGAGAAAAGCCAAGGCCTGGGGTGGTTGGCTTACTCCCAATCTCTGAGAACTGCCATTGTAGTGAGAGGAGCAGTTGGGAGAAGCCTAAGCCCTGTCATGGAGAGTCTACAGGAACAGGAGCCTACACTCAGACATCTTTTCTTGGTGTTCAGCAGAAGTGGAACATGATCCAGTTTTGAAAGTGATTCCATGTCAGTATGGTATGAGAAAGCTGGGCCGGTGCCAAATGAATTCTCTAATCTGTGACCTCTGTATGAGGAAGAGATGGGAGAATAGAGAGCAGCCATTCTGAAGAAAGCTCTAGAGAAAGAGTACACAGATGGATCTGGGCTCTGCTGGGCACACTCTCCTCTAGTCACTACTTCGTTTCTCATGATCCCCAGAGGCAATTTACCAAGCACCGGACTTTGTCCTCAATTACCTTGGGTCAATGTTCTCAATTCTAGCTGCACAATCAACTTGTCTCAGGAGCCCTACCCTACCAAAAAACAAAGGAAGGGAAGTCTATAAATGGCAGACCTGTCATACTTCCAAGATATCAAGGTCATTAAAGACAAAGAGAAAGCAAGGAACTGTCCCAGATCCAAGGAATCTATGAAGACAAAACTAAATTCATTGTAGACCCTGGAAAAGAACCACAACTAGTGTCAAAGAATGTCCCCAACTGATCTTGACACTATTGCTATGGAAACAAGAAAGGATGAGCATTTGGAAACGTTCATGAAAGACAAAAATTAATTATGCTTCATTTGCTTTTTTTCCTTCTTCTTTTTAAATTTAAGACAAGACCTTTCTAGATGGCCCTGGCTAGCTGGCCAGGAACTTGCTGCTATGCAGACCAGTCCTGGAACAAGCTCACAGTGATTCTTCCCTCCCCCATCCTGTACCATCTCTGCTGCACACACTGCAACCCTGACCCAGTATGGGAATTAAATGCATGCAACACCTTTTAAGACTCATGTTGCATAGTTAAAACAAAATATTGGAAATGGAGAGGTGGCTCAGTGGTTAAGGGCACTGATGCTTTCAGAGGAACCAAGTTCAATCCCTAGCACCCATGTGGCAGCTCACAACAGTCTAGAACTCTAAATCTAAGGGATCCAACACTCACTTCTGACATCTGTAGAGATAGGGTATGCATGTTGTGCACAGATAAACATGCAGGCAAAATATCAATGAGTATAAAATTAAATGTTAAAAAAATTAAATTCTTGCATTCAGTGTGTTTGCATAGTCATGAAGAGGTCAGAGGTCAGAAAATAGCTTTCAGAAGTACATTATTTTCTTACACCATATGAGTGGGTTCCAAGGATGGAAACTGGATCCTCAGGCTCAGTGGCAAATGCCATTCCCCACTGATCCACCTTGGTGTAGTTTCTATATTATTTGAAAGCTAGCATATTTTAAAAGGAAGGAAGGAAAGGCGAGGAGAAGAGAGGAGATCGGAGAGGAGAGAGACAGAGAGACAGAGAGACAGACAGAGAGAGAGAGAGAGAGAGAGAGAGAGAGAGAGAGAGAGAGAATGAATCCCCACCATTTTCTGGACCATCTCCCAGAGCCATCCATCATTATCCTAGGTTTAAGAACCTGCTTGGTGTACTTTTTCAGCCCCTCAGGTTCTGTTGAATTCTCTAGAAGTATGAGTCTCCCACCTAGATGGAGGACATTGCCTCTAAAATCATCGCTTTCCCCTAGGGAAAGGGATCTGGTGGCATCTTAAAATTACCACAGGATACCCCCAGCCTTGGACAAGTGTATGTCCACCCTTAGCTTCTCCACATGTTCCTTTTCCGGCAGATTTCATCTTAATCCCACAGAAGAGAATACTTCTTCCCTATAGAAATTTGCAAACACTAAATAGCAACTTCTTCCAGCAAACACAGCTTTAAGGAAATGAGACATAATCTGTTTTCATTAATAAGAAGGAGGCAAATGGCTGAGCTTGGGTATGCAGGAAAAAATCAAGAGGTAGGTAGGAATGTGCCCCTAAAAGCAAAGGGGGAAAAAGCAGGGAAGGTTAAAGAGTGCAAAAAAGATAACTCAGTTTGGGATTCAATTTTGATGGTTGCAAAAACAAGGCTCTTGGCTATTTGCATATAAATGTGCTGGGTGGTGGGGGAGTCACAGTTCTCAGCTGTGCATTTTAACTTTCTCCTTAAAATCTGTTTCCCAAAGCAGCTGCAGGAATCAGCTGCAAATTCCAAATCTAAAAATGACAGTCACATGGTTGAATTGGGAAGGAGACAAGAGGAAGGCACTAACGATGCTCCAGTTAACCCTTTGGGGCCTGCAGCCCATCTGTGTTGCTTGCAAGCATTTATGAATCTTGCACCCATGGTGCACTGCAGAACAATTAGATCAGGATTGCTCTAGGCTAGGGGACTGGGTGTCGATCGGTATCACTGGTCTATGAATTTCCCAGTCTATTAGAATCCAGAGTTTTAATTGGCGAACAATCAGGGATGAGTGGCAATTGTTTTGTAAAAGACAGCAGGTTTGAGGAGCTAGTCTCAGTGGCAACTACTCAGCCATGTCATTAGGCAACCATAGACTGTACTAGTGGGGTGGCTGGGTATGGCAAACTTACTTATAAGACAAGCTTGTAGACTCTGCCCAAGACCCTGCCTGTCATTCAAAATTATCTTTGGTCTAGAAGCACAGTATCAGGATGCTTGTCAGATGACCACTCTCCAACTCTAGCAGGCAATCCTCCAAAGAATCACAATCTACCTTGTCTTGATTTCTCTCAGTAAGGATGCAAGATGACTGTAGCAAGCTGCTGTGGCAGGAGGATACCTAAGGCAGTGACACAGGTAGGGAGTCTGCTGGGAGCCTAGAGACTCACAGAGTGCATGCTGAGATGCAGAAGACCAATTCCGATTTTTAAAACTCTCCTTAGCTTTCAGAGATATCCAGCTATTTTAAGAGCCTTTTGTCTGTATTGGGAAGTTAAGAAGTAATGCAGAAATTCCAGTTATCAGTGGGGACAGCCATGGCCCATGGCCTTGCATCAAGAGGGGGCTGACCCTTAAGCATGGACTGTAATATGGTCAGTCAGCACAAGGCTCTCATTTTAGAGGCCAATGCATACGAGAACCTATCTCTGTTCAGGCCTGCCAATCACAGCTGCACAACAGCAGAGGCCAGGGGCAATTACCCTGAGTCTAAAGAAATTGGGCTTGGATCTGGTGTCCTGCCCCTGACACCTGCTTTCCTGACCCTGACACGTGGCTTTCCACTTTTACATCTAATTCCTACCCTGTGCAGGGTGGAACCTCTTCCATGCTGCATCTGCAATGCCTGGCACAGCGTCAGCATTCGAAATTGTCAATGGGTAAATAGGAAACACAGGATGCCAATTTGAGGAGACATCAGCCTTTAGGTTATGAGTGTCCACAATTGACTAGTGGCCTTCCTCATTAGCATGCGGAAAGGCTGTGAGGTTTGATTTATTTATTTTGATTTATTCCAAAGGATCCACCCATGTTTTCTTGCTGTACAGAATTCAGGCCAATGACAGCACAAGCTATTTCTTTATCCATTGCTCCAAAGCAGATGGCCTAAGACCCTATATCTTCACCCATAAGGGTTAATGGGACTTAGGAAGGTGTTTCCAGTACTTTCTGTTTTCCCTAAAGCCGAGTCACTGAGCTGGAAGGTAATGAACGAGTGGCTCTTTCCTGGTGCCAGTCTGCCAGTGCGCTGAGAGCAGCCCACCACACATCATTGTCAGATGTTGTTTTCCATACCCTAGAAAAAGATTTTCCATTCCTCCTACCCCCACTCCCAAATAAAAAGGCCCTGCCATGAATTAGCATGTGAGAAATGAGTACACATCACTCCAGAAACCCTTGCACCTGCCTCTCAGGTATCTCTGTGGAACATGGATTTGACACTGCATGAAATGGTTGGAGAGGAGGCTCAAAAGATGTTATATAGCAACTGAGAACTCGGATGGAGCCCTGAGCATCTGTAGCTAGAGAAATCATTGTGGCCCAAAGAACCATTTTCTCAAACGGTGCAGATGGCTAACTCAGGCATCATATTGAAGTCTGGGCTCCAAGGCTGGGACTCCTACTCTGCACTGCCGACAGGCTGCATGTGAACACTGAGTAGCTTGGCCACAGAAGAAAGAGCATAAAGCTTCAGGTCAGGATACGCAGGCTCTTTTCTTTTCTGGGCTTTTCATTTAAAAAATAAAAGGTGTCATATTGGAGATGTAGCTATCAAAGGTGACCTCCTATCCACATGCTGATCTCACAGTGTCACTGGTACATACCTCCCATTGAGAATAAGAGGTAGAGATATGTTCCCTCCCCTTAGAATGGACCGAGCTTGTAAACACCTAGACAGTGATTCTGTGACTTTGTAAGAGAGCAACAGCTGATACACTTTCACCATGGTTCTCTTGAGACTGAGACCGAAGCATCAAACAGGGAGCCCAGAAAGAAGCCCTCCCCCGGCATCCTAGAAGCCTCTGGCCCACAGGCCTCACTGAGCTCTGACCTACAGCTAGCAGCACTTGCTAGGCATGTAATTTGTTCTTCTCAGAAGCTCTTCAAATTCATGTTAGAAGTGTAGCTCTCCCTTTACTCAGCTCATCCTGTCTGAATGTGTGTGGAACAGATGTGGGCAGTGCTTGCGTCCTCCGGCCAAGAAAGACTGCTGACTGAATCAGTGACCACTGTTCCTATAAACCTCAGAATTTGGGGACAGTTTTACATATACTGATGGGATCTGAGACATGGTGAACTCTGCCTTTCACTCTGAATACTTTGGGGATTCGTCCTAATGTTTTGAATTAATCTGACCCCCAAAATTGGGAATCTGCATATCCAAACGCTGAAAGTCCTTGTCCCCAATTGGTTTTTGATTGATTAATAAAGAGCCACAGCCAATGACTGGGCAGAGAGACTGAGGCGGGACCTTTAGATTTGTGCAGCTAGGAACTGGGAGAGAGGAAGCAGAGATCACATGAAGAAGACCAGACCAGACCTAAACGCCAGCCCACATTTGAGAATCAGAGACACTCTAGGAGCAAAGTGGTTAGTTAAACTCACCACTACAGAGTACCCTCTCTGCACAATTGGAGCCCCTTATTCCTTATGCTTGAACCACATCTCCCAAGCTACAGGACAGTAAGTCTAATTGCTTACCAAAGAACCCCAGTGTTCTTGAATCTTCACCACTACCTCACTCCTCATGCTCACCCTACGTTTATTTGGTACAGTCATCAATTTAGGTGATGACTTGATGATAGCTTGTCTGAAGTTCCAAGTTCTGGTCTTTCTATCCCAGTAAATCTCTCCACCATCACCCTACTACTGAGGTTTATGTCCTTAGTGTCATCACCCTGACAGATTCTAGATATTTCTGGATACATTCAGTTATTACATTGTCACTGTCTTCTAGGCTAATAGTATATAGAACTCGGCCCCACCCATTCTTCACTGGGCCCCCTACTTCTTTGACAGGGCCAAAAAAGAACAATGAATGCACTTTTGCCTTGATGTATGTCATCATCATCATCATCATCATCACCACCACCACCACCACCACCACCACCACCATCATCATCCCCTCAAGGCCATTGATCAAACCTTGCATCCTGTAGTAACTGCCATGCTTGCTCTATGTTTGTGCTTCGAGAGTATTAACGTTTTTGGAATGCTCTTTCCTCTTATCTCTGGAACTCTCTGTGGTCTCTCTAGCCAGGACTGTTTCTTTCACTGGTCCTTCCCATGGACTTATAACCTCTCCAGATAATGGTCCCATGGCTGAGCTTCCACCTCTTATTGCCAGTTATCGACTTACCTGGCTATCTTTGATTCTACAGTAGTAATTCTCAGGGTGCTTCACAAAGTCAATGACATCATTAGTACCTGGAGCCTTGTTAAAAATGAAGATTCTCAGGCCTTACTTTAGACACTCAGGGATGGGGGATCAGTATAGTAATATGCCTTCCAAGGGCATTTGGTGCCTTAAAATACTGAAACCACAACTCTGGAACAGTTAAGACAAACAGTAGTATCAACTTTCCCTTTTTGTGTGTGCATGCATCTAAATACATGCATATAAATACACATGTGTATGAAGACCAGAAGTTGACATGTTGTCTTCCTCCATCTCTTTCCACATTAGGTGTTTTTGTTTATTTGTTTGTTTCCTGCTTGTTTTGCTTTTAGATTAGTTTCTAACTGTACTTGGATCTTACTGATTTGGCTAGTCTGGCTGGCCAATAAGCCTCAGAGGGCCTCCTGCTATTGTCTCCTTGGCACGGCAGTTAGAGGAGTGACCTACAACTGTACCTGGAGTTGCATGTGGTTCCATGATATCTAAACTCAGGTTCTTATGCTTGTGTGGCAAGAATTTACCAACTAAACTAGCACCCTAGCCCCTCTCTTGACAAGTTTTTAAATATCCTGACCAACCAACTCAAGTCTTTCATGATGGTAACCAGAAACCCAAGCTGAGACTGTTAGTCTAGATCTTTCTTCTCAACATCTCCAAACCAAAAGCATTAGCCTGTGACCCTGAGAATTAGTAAAATCACAGAATTTTTCAGGGTCCACAAAGACACATTGAATCAGAATCTATATCTTAACAATATCTGAAGGCACACTGAGGTTTGAGAATGTGTGCGTGCTCACGCATGTGTGTATGTGTGTGCGTGTGAGTGTATGTGTGTGCGTGCACGCACACGCGCATGTGCATGCTCTTGCATCAAACTTGGATGGTTTTTTGTTTGTTTTTTTGCTTGTTTGCTTGCTTGTTTGTTTGTGATAGGGTTTCTGTATATAGCCCCAGCTGCCCTGGAATTCACAGAGATGTACCTGCCTCTGCCTCCTGAATGTTGGGCTTAAAGGTATGTGCTACTGCACTTGTCTATCCTTAGGGTTTTGAGCATGTCAGGCACTACAGTATTCTACTACTGAGCTATATCCCCAGCTGCTGAGGAATTTCCTTTTACATCTCTGTATCATAATCTCTAGCAAAGAGCCTGGAAGAACAAAATAGCTACTTGATCAATTCTATTAAAAAAAAAATAGCAAAACTGTTTTCTGCTACTTGTGGCTTTGAATAATGAAATGAAAATTTGTAGTAAAGCATTTTTATAAACAACTTCATAAACGTGTGGTATAATATTAAGTGGTGCCTAAAAAACTGGTTCACCAGGTCATTCATTCCAAATTGCTCAAAAAGTGCCTATTACTTAGCAAGTATAATTTAATACACAAAAGCAATTATGGTGAACAAGCTAGATCCAGTCGGCAAAGTGTAACAGGAGAGACAGCAGCTATGCAGAGTTGCACAATTAGTCAAAATAGATGAGGACCACAGAAGAGGAGGAAACTATGTGAGCAGATACAACATCCACTGTCCTTTGTCTCCGCTAAGTCAACTTTATATCTGTGAGCTCTTTATAGGATGAGGCATAAGCAGCCTAAGAAAAAAATCAGTGATTGGACTCAAGGGACCTAAGGATTCAGACACAAGACTCTGAATTCATTAGGGATCCACTCAAGCATAGTTTAGGGCAAGGACATGAGTGCAGATGGCTTATATATGAGGAAACACGACAAAAAACAAAGCATGGAGTGAGGGAGAGAAGAAAGCTGAGTAAATATGTCTTGTGTTTACTTGAGTGAGGGTCTAAGATATAGAACCAGGCTCTGGGAATGTATAGGATACACTCGAGTATCATCTATGGGAAATTCTTGAAGCAAAAGCCCAGTGACTTCAAGAGCCCTACAGGCATTATTTGCACCATTCTCCCAGACTATAGCTTTGAGAAGCTGAGCTAGGGCTTGGGAGTAGGAGTTCTCATATACTGGAGCTCAGCCAGGGAGTGTCAGCAACTGTCACCTGGAACCTGCTAGAATGCAAAGTTCAGGAGTCATCTGAGAGCCACTGAATCGGAAGGTCTGAGGGCGGGACTGGTGAGGACTTAAAGGAAGCTCCCCAGGGAACCTGAAGCTGTTGATCAAGTGTGTAAACTCTCAAAATTAGAAAGCAAAGAAGAAAAGATGCACCTACACACACACACACACACACACACACACACACACACACACACACAC
>JADRCH010000019.1:10044967-10194927 GCA_019843965.1 Rhynchomys soricoides | reverse complement strand
ATATCCAGAAATAATATTATCCACGGATATGTAAGCCCTCTGTATTGAAAATGTTAAAATGCTGGGGAAAGATCCTGAAAATGAAACCATAATTGGAAAGACACCTTTGTCCAAGGCCTAGAGGAAATAACTTGTTAAAATTCCTTCACTCCTGAGTCATCTACAGACTCAAAGCAACCCTCATTAACACAGCAATAACATTCTTTGCTTAACAGGAAAAATACTATCTTAAAATTCATATAAAAACAAAACATCTTCTGTAGCCAACTTATGATAAGAGAGAATCCAACTGGATATGGTATCATAACTATCTTTAAAACAAGCCCAGAGGCCTTTCAGCTGCCACTGCAGCCATCTCCCAGTCCATCACTGAAATAATCCAGTGAGAAAGAGGATAGGCACTCTCTGTATGTTCTCTAAGCCTTCATTAACTAGGGCTCATAGGAGATCACAGATACTGAACTGACAATAGGGAACCTATATGGGTTTGACTTAGGTCCTCTGTGCAGTTGTGTAGCTTGGTGTTCGTGTGGCCCTAACAGTGGGAGTGGGGGCTGTCTCTGATTCTTTTGCCTGCTTTCGGGACCCTCTTCCTCCTACGAGTTAACTCATCCAGCCTTAATATGAGGGGATGTTCCTAGCGTTACTGCAACTTGATATGACATATTTGGTTGATATCCCTGGGAGGCCTGCCCTTTTCTGAAGGGAAACAGAGGAGGAGTGGATCTGGGAGAGAAGGAAGGAGGAACCTTGGGGGGGGGGTTAGAGGAGGGAGGGGAAAGTGCAAAGAGGACATAATATATGAGAAAAGAATAAATAAAAAGAAAAACATGGAGTTGCTGCCTTGATCACATACATGTGAATCTACAAGATGTGTGATATTATAGACACAAGGGAATAGGCACTGGTCAAAAAAGAAATGTTCCATAAGTGTTACCACAGCAAAACTGGAAGAGTCTACATCTTCACCCAGCATGTGATAGGGCATCATTATAAATCAGCAAGTTAAGAACAAGATTCTTGCCAAAAGCATTAATGTTCAAATTGAGCATATCAAGCACTTAAGAGCAGAGACAGCTTCCTGAGGTGAGTGAAGGAAACAATCAGAAAAGGAAGCCAGAGAGAAGGGCTCCTGGTTCAGCTGAAGTGCCAGCCTGGACCACCCAGAGGACTTAGTGAGGACTAACAGGAAAGAGCCTGAGCTGATGGTGCCCATTTCGTACAAGTCCATGATCTAATGTACAGAAAGAAATAAAGGGCCTGAACTGTAAAAACAAAAACAAAAACAAAGAAAACTCAAACAAACAAAAAATGTCTGAGAAACAAAATAAGCTAAGCAGTAAGTACTGGTGTTCACAGATGCACAGATCTATGAGATAGAGTGGAGATTCCCAGAAATGAAGCCACTGTCTGACTAGCCAATTCACTAAAAATGTATCAAAAACATTCATTGGAAAATGCACATTGGAAAAGCATATGATCCTATGAAAAGTGGACATCCATATACAAAAGATTATATGTCTCATTTCCGTATAGGAACTAACTCAGAACACAGCAGAAACCTAAATGGAACACATAAAAGTACAAGAAGGGGGAAGAAGCGCTTTAAGGCATTAGTACATCAAGGATGTTCTGGTTAGAAGCTCAAAAACAAGGGAAACTTCAATGCATGGGTGGCATCAAACTAAAAAGCCTTTGAACAACAAAGGAAACAACAATAAAGATACAACCTGCACAAGCAGAGAAAACAATTGTCAGCTCCACATCATCTGGATTGTTCCTATCCAGAGGGTCACTATCCACAGTGATTCTAGAACTCATGAAGTATCTTATGAATAATAAACATATTAGCTAAGTAAGATGGGGCACACAGGGCCAGGAAGATGGCTCCATGGATAAAGGCACTTGCCTCAATGTCTGGTGACATGTGTTGGATCCCCAGAACCCATGTAAAGGTGGCTAGAGTGAAAGAACTTCACAGAGTTGTCCTCTTACTGTCACTTATGTATGTGACTACATTGTGCACACACACAATAATAGTAAAATTTGGTACATACTGTGAAGGACAATATAGCTGTTCCTCAAAAGCTGCAAGATAGAATTACCTTATGATCTAGCTATCAACTCAGGTCAATAAAATCAGCATAGCAAAGCTATAACCGAATGCCATTGGTGGTTGTACCACTAGGCACAGCAGCAAAGATACAGAATTAGCCCATCAACAGGTAAGTGGATAATGAAAACATTGTGCATATCAACAATGGAGTATTATTTGGCCATAAAAAAATATAATATCATCATTTATAGAAAAGGGTGGATCTGGAGAACATAATTTGAAAGGGAGACAAAAATAGAAATAAATGCATAGAATATTCTTTTTCATAAGAAGAAACTTTAAAAAATCAACCTGTGAGGCTAGACAGATGGCTCAGCAGTTAAGAGCACTGGGTGTTCTTCCAAAGGTCCTGAGTTCAAGTCTGTCCCCAAAACCCACACGGCAGCTCAAAACCATCTATAACTGCAGCCCCATGAATTTTGAGACCTTATGCCATGTGATGTACATGCAGACATAATAATCATATCCATCAATAAATAAATAAATAAATAAATAAATAAATAAATCTTATTTTTAAAAATGTCAACCTGAAAGTAGATTAGTGATCATTATGGATTGGGAAGAATTGTGGGGTGAGTGTAGAGAAAATGTTGGGTTCTATCAGTAGGTGCTATATATGCACCTACCACACTCATCCCCATTAATGTGGACAATCAGCATCTGCTAAGAAAAAGAGTAATTCTTTTAAAACAATAATGATATATCTTATCACCTCAGTTCAGATGATTGTTATCAAAAAGGTTTCTTCAGGGATGCAGCCACTGACAGGCTACCCATGCACCAGTGAGGAGTCTTATACCCATGTCCTATGGGCAGCACTAAGCATGCTGACTGGGTTCAAACACACACACACACACACAAACACACACACAATAGATGATAGATAGATAGACAGACAGGTAGGTAGATAGATAGATAGATAGATAGATAGATAGATAGATAGAGAAATAGAGTTAAATTTAAAGAGAGCACATGATGCTGAAAGGGAAAAGTGAGGGAGAGACAAAAGGAATTAGAGGAGAGGAAAGGGGAGTAGATTTGATCAAAACATACTACAGGCATGTATGAAATTCTCAAACAATAAAATTTTTTTAAAATAGTAGCATATTATGGACAGGACATTTGATGTGCATGTAAATTACAGCAGCCATCATGGAATATGGTATGGGCAATCCCCAAATTCTACAGCTGGGTATGTATCTACAGATAAGTTATTCTATGAAGGAGATGCCCACGCTTCCATGTTTACTGTATCAGTGCTCTCAACAACAAGAACATCGTAAGTGCCCTTCAGTGGATATAAGAATGAGAAAAGTGTTATTCATCTATCTATGCTACAAATATTGTTCCGCTATAACAAAAGAATGGATTTGCAGGAAAACCTGGAATGGGAGATCCTTTATGCTTAATGAAATACATAATACACAGAAAGACAAATGTTTTATGTTCTCACTGATGTGTAGAAACTATAAAGTCAATTTTAGGAAATCAGTACTGATTACTAGGACATGAAATAGGAACAGATGCTAGTGAGAAGTTATGGAAGCTACATTAAAACACAATTAAATAGCATCATTTATTTCTGCAGCCTACCATTTGCTTTGCATGTATGAAGCAGGTGTTCTACCACAGACATCCACCCTGAGTCCTCACTTCAGATTTCTCTGTAGCAGACTAAACTATTAGTTAATATGTGCTGTATTTCAAAAGTACTAGAAAATATGAAATGTTCATAATGCATAGAAGTGATTAATGTTTGAAGAGACAGAAGTACTTCTTCCATTGATCATTACACATCATATACATTTATCAAATTAGCACAGTATACCTCATAAAAATGATTTATAGAAATGTCTCAATAAAATGCAGCAACGTCTTTAACCCACCTAGTTTACCAAACAGCATAGAGGTATACCACATTACAGAATATTCATGCATGCTTCTGACCACCAAGTTGAGTGAAGAGGCATCAGTAACTGAGAATCAGATCCTATTAAGATGGGATTTTATTTTATATATATAACTTTCATATTATTTTATGGGTTAAAATTAAGTAATATTTTAAGTTGTAGACCATCTAAAGTTTATATGAATGCAAAGCTAGGCAAGACAAGGTGAGCAAAGCATGATATTGTAGGAAAGGGAATGGCAATGATACTGGAAGATATAGGGGAAAAAGTTAAGTAAATGGTAAGCATGTCCAATAATATCTCCTCTAAGTCTTGCACATGAGGTTGAAAAATGCCATGCTATTTCCCCAGCTGCATGTCATGTGTGCACCCCAATATGATAGCCCCCATCACAGGGTAATATTGATTATATCCTTGAAATATGGCTAGTGCAACTGAGAGAGTAATATTTGAACATATTTAATCTTATGTATAAACTTAAATAGTCACACTTGGCTATGGTGCACAGTACAATAGAAAGCAGGATGATTAGAGAAAGAAAAAAGTAGACACTAGGATATCAGGAAAATAATTGCTTCAGAAGGAAATGCTCCTGCTTGTGGTGGTTTGAATAAGAGTTTCCCCATAGGTACATAAATTTGAATGATTGTTCACCATGGAGTGGCACTGTTTGAAAGGATTAGGGGGTGTGGCCTTATGGAGATAGGTGTGGCCTTTTTGGAGAAAATATGTCACTGAGGGTGAGGTTTGAGGTTTCAAGGGCTCAAGGCAGGCCCAGAGAATCTCTCTCATTCTCTTTCTGCTGCTTTAGGATCTGGATGTAGAACTTTCAGCTGCCATGTCTGCCTGCCATAAAGATAATGGACTAAATCTCTGAAAATAAAAGCAACCTCCAATGAAATGTTTTCTTTTATAAGAATTACCATGGTCATAGCAATAGAACACTGACTAACACAGAAGTTGGTAACAGAGTCCAGTATTGCTATGACAGACCTGTTTGTAGGCAGAATGTGGAGTTTAGATTAGGAAAGCATGAAATATCTTAAGGGGGACTTAATGGGCCATACTAGTAGGAGCTTGAAAGACAGTGGTGCTGAGTGCAATATAAATTATGATAGTCCCTATCATATTGAGGTGTCCATATAACAAGCAATTGGAGAAATAGTATCACATTTTTAAACCTCAGGTGGAAGGTTTAGAAGATATATAACTGGACACCAGAATTTACTACCCCCATGCTTATAATTTCAAGAGGTTTCAGAGAAGAAGAATTTTAGTTAATGGTCTAGAGGTTACTCTTGTGATATATTGGTAAAGAATGGGGCTGATTTCTCCCCTTGTCCAAAAATCTGACTGAAGCTAAATTGAACAGTTTTAGATTATTGGCATTGGCAGAGGAAATTTCAAGACAACCTAGTATTGACTGTATCACATTAGTTATTATTGGTCACTCTTATGCTGATCTATAATAAAAAGGAGCAAGCTGAGCAAGAAACAATACAAAATATATATTATGAAGGAAAAGAGAGCAGTAGAAAGTCTAATGAGGCTAAGTCCAAGGCCTAAGGAGATAAAAGTTCAAAGAAAAGCCTGATGCTAACTGGACAAAAGGTGGTGATTTCTGGGCAAAACACCACCCAGCTAAATTTACAGCTTGTGAAAAGGAACTAAAGAAATCTTAGTAAATGAAGGAAACTATCAACAACAGAAAGCTGATTGAACTAACAAGAAATCTATGTTCTAGTCCCAGCAAGGAACAGAATTTGGCAGTTTCAGCCATGTGGTTTTGGCTTTAGAGTTAAACCTGGTTGTAGATTCTCCCTTCACAGCTAAGAAAAAGTTCTGAGGCAAGGCATGTGTCAGGGGTGTCCTTGAAGGGAAACCCAGAGAGACCATTCTGTGAAGCTGTAAAAGTAAAACCTGAATTTAATTGGAGATGTCAAGATTCTGAGCAGCCAGAATTGTAGAATACCTGACAAGCAGAACTGCTAAATAGGTGTGGAAGCTGTCCAAAAGAGAGAAGTGTATTGCAGTCAACAAAGTTGAAAGAGATGGAGATATGAAAAGTACTTTGACATCAGACATGGAAATGCAGAGTTTAGAGTTTGATCAGTTGGCTTTTGGTCGTGCTTTGGCCCAGTATTTTCTTACTATGCTCCGTTTCCTCATTTTAGAATGGTAAGGTATATCCTGTGCCATTGTATGTTGGAAGTACATAGTTTCCTTTTAAAATTTAGTTTATAGTGGGTCACAGTAAGAAGATTGCTATGAGTCTTGGAAGAGACTTTGAACTAATAAACAGTGTTGTGACTGTTATAGACTATGGGGACTTTGAAGTTGGAATGGATGTATGTTTGCATTATGATATGGCTATAAGTCTATGGGGGACAGGAAGTAGAATGTGGTGATTTGAATAAGAAAGGCTCCCATGGATTCATAGATTTGAATGATTGGTCACCAAGAAGTAGGACTATTTGTAAGGATTAGGAGGTGTGGCCTTGTTGGAGGAAGTATGTCATTAAGGGTGGGCTTTGAGGTTTCAAGGGCCCACACCAAGCACAGAGGCTTTCTTCCTGCTGCCTTTGGATCTGTATATATAATTCTCAGCTATGTCTGTTTGTATGCTGCCCACCATAAAGATAATGGGCTAAATCTCTGAAAATGTAAGCAAATTCCAATTAAATGCTTTCTTTTATAATATTTGTCATGTCTCTTCATGGCAATAAGACTAAGACTCTGTTTAAGTGTAGTGTTGGCCACAGGAAATGGACAAAATTGTAAATCCAGGTCAGAGAGCATATATGGGAAGAGACAGGAAGGAATTAAGGATAATTTCTAGATGTCT
Source organism: Rhynchomys soricoides (assembly GCA_019843965.1). Classification (NCBI taxonomy): domain Eukaryota; kingdom Metazoa; phylum Chordata; class Mammalia; order Rodentia; family Muridae; genus Rhynchomys; species Rhynchomys soricoides. The sequence goes on along the minus strand of JADRCH010000019.1, from coordinate 10,188,056 downwards.
TGTTTAAACAACTCTACTTACAACAGCTATATGCACTATATAAATCAAGTTTGAGAACTGTGTGTGGAAAAGAGACTAAGGTTGAAATGTTCATCAAACATTTCAGGGAGATATACAGTACAAAGAGAGACATGCAGTATTAAAGAGAAACAGCACACAGAGAGAAGACGGCAGTATAAAGAGAGACTCACATCACCAAGAACAAGAGACATGCAAAGAATAAAAGGTATACTGTGCAAAGAAGTCTCATGTGGTTGTGGGGAGCTCAGAAGATAGTTGAGATTGGAATCTAATATCTTGTCTAATCTAAGAGCCAACCTTCAACTCCAACCTACTATATTAAATTAAAATTTCATCCTCACACATCACCTTTCATCTCTTCTTCTTAGTCAGAGCAAGGTTAGGAGACAGGTCGTATATAGCACAACATTCACTGGTCATCATGATTGGCCCAATGGTGAGCATCTAATACAAACACAGTTTCTCATAGATTTTGCTGGGGTTTTTTCTATTCTTAAGATGTGTTTTTTACCCAAAGTATATTTACACTGTCTAATTTTAACTATTATTAAGTTAAAAATGACATAAAACTCCTCTAGCTAATGGTTAGCTGTGAAGAACAGGGTGATTGGTACTGGGAGGTCCACAACCAGGACAATTTCCTGGTTGGTTATTGCCAGAAACTGAATGTTACATCTTCATAAAATTTACAGATAGGAGGCTCTTCATCTCAAGTTTAATGTCATTGGGGATAGAGGCCGAGAGAAGTTCTAGGTTCAAATAAAGTCATGGTGTAAGACACTCATGATGACATTAGTTCCTATAAGAAGAGGTCTGAGAGCTTGCTTACTCTCTGTGATGAAGAACCAGTGAGGAGGCAGCCATGTGAAAGCTAAAAAAAACAACAACAACAAAACAAAAAACAAACAAACAAACAAAAAACCCTTACCTAAACTCATTCCTGCTAGCACCTTGGTCCTAGAATTCCCAGTCTTCAGAACAGTGAGAGATTACAGTAGTTTGTTATAGCATCCCTAGTAGAATAAAAACGTTTTGTTTACACACATATATTCGTATGACTAATGCAAACTGCTGAATGAATTGACTTCAATAAAGTTTACTACCTACTTTTAAATTTTTTTTTCATTTTTAGTTATGTGTACATGTAAAAAGAGGGTACACATGTATATGCTCTGGGAAGCCAGAGATATTGAACCCCTGAAACTAGAGTTATAGGAAGTTATGAGTCACTTGACATGGATGCTGGAAATCAGTAGACTGACCTCTTAACTGCTGAAACATGTCTCTAGCCCCATCCTGGGCTTTTCATCTCAGAATCATAAAGACATGCCTAGACTCTTAGTTCATGGACTGAACTATCACTTCTTATGAGCATTCCTGCTGGGCTTTGAGGGGCAATAGAAATATTGGAGCATTGCCTTAAAAAAAAAAAAAAAAAAGCCCACTCTCTAGTTTGAGTGACATAAACTGTTAGAAAAACAGCAATCTAGATGGAGGATCTAACCACAGAAGACAAACTGAAAAGCACACATTACTTTCTACTTAATTTTCTACACACAGTAAGTTGCCAAAACATGTCATCCATATGACAGAGTGTCTGTAAAATCCATTCCTCTCCAGAGCCTACAAAAGTCCATAAATAGTTTTAACAGAGTACTTTCACAATGAAAAATGAAGCCAACTATTTTAACCGCCCCCCAATTATCAAATAAGATGAATAGAAAATGCCATTAAGTTAATAAATAAGCAAGTTTAGGGTAAGGCCTGTTAGTAAATGAGATCCTTTCTGCTCACCCTCTTTTGATTCAAGTCCTTAAAAATTCATGGTAATTAATCAAAAGCTTACTTTGTGTTAACATTTTTCTAGAAATAGGTCCATGAGTCAAAAATCCTCTGGTGCTTCTCATCACATTTAGATACAAATCCACACTGTGTGGAATGGCCTCTAAGACTATAAGTTATCTATTCTTGTCTATAACCACCTCTTCTCACCTCCCTTCCCATGCTCCCCTGCACTGGCCATCATTCTAGCTATCATGTCCTCTTTATTTGCCCTGGTAACTTTACCACAATTATTTCTTTGCATGTGTTAATTACTTATTTTATGTTTTCTCATATACATGAGAAAACATAAAATAAGTAATTTTATGTTTACTAGTATCCTAGTAGGCCTGAGCCTCTGGTTCTGTTTCATCAACTATATTCATAGTAGTTCACGGCATTCCTAGTACATAGCTGTCACTCCATTGCTTATGTATCTACTGCACTGGAATTTAATAGCAAGAAAAAAAAAATGAAAGAAAATTACATTTTACATGATCTTGTTTCTTAGTTACTTTTTATTTCCATGATAGGATACCATGACCAAGGAAACTCTTAAAGGAGAGTTTATTGGGAGATTACAGTTTCAGAGGACGAGTCTGTAACTATCATGGTAGGAAATATGGAAGCAAGAAGCCAGGCATGGTGCTACAGTAGTACCTAAGAGCTTACATTTTGATTCATAAGCTCAAAGCAGACAGAAATAACTGGGATTGGCTCAAAGCCTACTCTCAGTGATATACCCCCTCTAACAAGGCTACACATTCTAATCCATGCTAAACAGTTCTACCAATTAGATTCCATGTATCGAAATGTTTGAGCCTATAGGAGCCACTCAAACCATCACACATTGTTTATAGAAAATCGTAAGAGATCCTCTTTAACAAATTATTAAAAATGAGTTCATCAAATTTGTAGAATGTAAAATTGATGTTCAAATCAGCTTATAAATAGGAGCTATGATTTAAGTAAATAATAGTATTTGTAATCTCATCAAAAATAATAAATACATATAAATAAATTTAACAAAAGGTAAAAAAATTTATCCTTTGAAAACTATAAAACCTTCTTATGTCAAATTAACAACCCATACAAGTGAAAAGACATCCTATGCTCAGGAAATGGAAAATAATATTGTTTGGTTTGTTTTTGTATTTTGAGTCAGGGTCTCATTATGTATTCCTGGCTGGCCTGAAACTTGCTGTAGATCAGGCTGGTCCCAAACTCACCTTGTCTATACTCCCAGAGTATTGATATTAAAGGCATTTGCCACCATACTGGGGAGATGTTAAAACAACAGGCCCATCCTCATTTCCTTTGTCAAGTCAAACAAAAAATAACTTGTGGCAATTGAAAATGGTGTTTACGTGGTTGTTTCTAAAGGTGGTAGGAGGGCTAGAGAGTTATCAATGAACAAAATCTAAAATGATATTAAGGATATGATACTACTTACAATAGCATGAAAAATGTAGGAATAAATCAACAAGAAGTACAAGATTCACACTATCAAACTTTCATCTGGTTTATTTAAAGAAATGAGAAGCTCTCCCTAAAACCGACAGAGATACAAGAATAAACAAATCAATCTAGAGGAAGCTATCAAAATTATAGTCGTCATACCTCTTGATTTCAAAACTACATTATTCAAGTCAGGAGGTACCAATAGGGAAGACATAGAGATGGATCGAACACAACTGAGTTTTTATAAATAAGCCGACGCATGCATAATTGATTGATTTTTTTTTGTTGCTGTTGTTTTAGCAGAGGTGCCAAGATGACCCAGTCAGGACAGATCCATCTCTGGTGCTTGGGCAGTTAGAACTCCAACTGAAGATTGAAATAGGGCCTGCACCTCATAGCACAAAGATAAACTAATCCAGAGAGTATCCAATATTCACTATAAGAGCTAAAACTATAGCTTTAGAAAACAAAAACCAAGCAAAACCAAAACCAAAAAAAAGAAAAACAAAAAACCCATGGGCATGCATTGCCATGACAATGGGTTAGGAGAAGTCTCTTAGATAACTGAGTGGGAAAAGTAGGTAGATTGTGTCTCAACCAAATTAAAAGTGGCCGTGCTTCAAAGGACACCATAGGAAAGAAGACAACTCATAAAATAGGAGGAAATATTTGAGGCTCAGGGGTTTGATCATGAAATTATGTTCTAAATAAAGACCTTCTCAACTAGTAAAGTGACAAAATTGTTCAAGTAAAATTGGGAAGAAACTTGAATATACGCTATCCAAAGATAATATGTATCCATCAATAAGCCCACACAAAGCAGCACTTTACATTATTAGTGAAATCACAAAAATGCAGATCAAATGAGACCCACAGCAAGTCCATGCAACATCATGATGAAGTGCCACTTTCCATCTAGCTGGCTGGCTACACCAAAAGGCAGATCCTTCCAAGCACTGTCAGATGTGTGGAAGGCAGAGCCGCCATCTATTGGTGACAGTACATTGGTTATGGAAAGGTCCAGAAGCTACCAAAACAAAATAAAACAAAGCAAATATATATATAACCAAACAAACAAACAAACAAACAACAACAACAACAAAAACAGGACTACTGTATCACCTAGAAATCCCAATTTTGCACCAAGAATAATGAAAACAAATGTCTATGTATAACTTTTTATGTAAATAGTCATAGAAACATATTTCAAAATAGCTCAAACTGAGAAACAACCCAAATGTCTATCAATCTGCATACAATCTCATATCTATAAGATGAAGTATGTATATATGTAGGTATTTACACATATATATCATAGTATATGTACATGAATATAGGATAACAAATAGAAACCTTGAAAATATGCCAACTGAATGAAATCTGATGCCAAAGGCCACCTATTGTATGAATTTGATCATGTGAAATGTCTAGATTAGGAAAACATATAGAAAGTAAATGAATGTTGGCTACCAATGTCTGGTATGGGGATGTCAGAGGAAACTGAGAATTGGATTTTAAGAGATACAGGTTTTCTTTTTGTGATAAAATATAGTAATACTTGCACGAATTTATGAATATGCTAAAATCACTGAACTATACACTTGAAGTAGGTAGATTGCATGGGATATGTGTCATATCTTAATAAAACTCTTTTCTAATGACCAACCTTTTTATTTCCAAAATTCCATAGATTGTTTTGTTAAAGTTATTGAAAATAACTTGAAAATTCATGCAGATAAGATCAATGGCATAAAGCCGTCCTTGTAATTTGGATGATGGGCACTTTAAACTGTCCATTTTAGGGCTGCCATTTGAGGACAGGTGTAACAGTGGAGCCTCATGCTGAAGGACCACTATTTCTGCCCTGACAGAGCCAGGCCTGCCTATTTCAGGTCTTAGACACAGTTCTAGTTTTATTTCCTCCAGCTTGGAACACTGCTTGCTTTATTAGTGTAGTCCCACGGCACTGCTTGAACCATGACAGAGCATGCATAGGAGTCAAGAAGCACCTTCCACCTTGGCTACCTTGGCCTCTTTGTCATACACACTGCCCAGGGCTATGTCTCGACAAACTCCCACTCAGCCTCTCCAACACTCGGGGAAGGACCACCTTTGCTGGCTATGTTAAGTCCTCGTTCTATGCCAGTAGTCACCTGCCTGGCTCTTTCCTGCACTAATTACACTGTATTCATAGCCTGATTTGACATTTCCAAAGAAAAATGCAATTATAGCATTCCGAAAGGCGGAAATAACCTGCTGATAATATTTGAGGAGGAAAGAAAAAAAAACAAACCACTTTTTGAGATTTGCTTCCACCAGGTATGTCTGAAGGGTATAACTATGTGCAATTGGATGTGAGGGCTAGCTCATTTCCCTTCACCTGTTAAACTTGACCCAGTTTTCAAGCCAAGTTTCTAAACACTCCAAGTAAGGAGACCACAAACTGAACAACTTAGAACATGAAGAAGCAAAGTGTTTCATGGGAGACAGAAGGTGACAATCAATCTAGAAAAACTCATCCAAACTCACTCATTAGAACATTATTTATATTATCTCATTTTAATTAGCAAAGGTAATTGCTGGCATTTACATGATTCATTTCTATTTATTATCACCTGTTGCCCCAAAATGCCAGAATTTACATTATAAACTTTTGCTGTACTTCCTCCACAGAGTTTTGTTTTGTTTTTATTTTGTTTTGTTTTGTTTTTTGCTTTGCGTATCTGCTAAACATTAACATGGTTCTGACAAAATACAATATCAAGACGCACAGAGCAGGGTTCAAGTCATGAGGTCACGATCTGTTAGTCATATGACCTTAATCTCCAAGTCCAGATTTCCAACCATTTCTAGGGGTGCTGCATGAATTTGAACTTCATTTGGCTATCCTCTGAGATATCAACTCCCTTTCTTGAGAGACAGAGACATACTCTGTCTGGAGTTTACAAGATATTTTTATATATCTGCATGCTATAATTAAAAGTCCTACTGAAGCTGAGAATTCTGTGTCCTTGGGAGCCAATCCAGGGCTCCAGAATCCTCAAATGACCAGGTGTGCCATGGCTGTTATCTCCCAGACGTCTTTGCAAGCTTTCTTTTGCCTCACCAGGTCTTTTTTTGTTTTCCCTTTGCAAATCATCATTTCAGATGCAGCTCAGTCCAAGGGCAGCCTTAATTAATGAGCCAGGTTTCTGGCATTGATAAGAATTGCCCGGTTAAGGTCGAGTGTGGAGGGCAGTTTTCATTAAATACACTAAATGTGTTGCAGTTTGAAATGATACTGCCCATCTCTTCCTGGGCTGCTGTCCTGTTACAGCAGAACTTCTGTTCTTTCACAGTCAAAAACAGTAATTAATGGACACAAGGAGGAGAGACCATTTAAACAGCAGGCACAGGTACTTATTCATCTGGATAGGATCAAAGTACTCCCTACCCACAGTCTGCTGATGTGCCTTTCCTAATCTCAGTGTCCCCGTGTTCATTCTAGGCCTCCTAGTCTATTGGCATAACAGTCGGGTGTCAGATATTTTAGAACACGTTGGCTGATACTTTAAAAGCCTAAAACAGAACCATAATAGCATGTTCAAAATTTTTATATTGATTGCTTTTCATTCGTAGCCTATTTCTGTAATATATAGAACATCTATTCTTACAGAAAGGCTCAGTTTATGAAGCATCCACATTCTACTCCTGCACAATAGACATCTCTATCCTATGTAATACATCTGTTATTATTGGTGAACAGATACTAGCTACTAAGTCTCCATTTTCCCCGAGATCTGTTTTGGACATAGGCTTGTTTCTGGTTCCGAATTCTTTGGGTTTGAATAAATGCAGAGCGGCAGGTATCTCTCATTGTAGACTTTAGAGCATCTCACCAGATGAAGCAGCCTCTGCTGCCATATTCTTTCCTTCCACCCTCCTGGAAGCTGACCCTTCTCTCCTGTCTCCTTAGGTTTATGTCACTCAGAATGTCTACAGTTAACCACACAGCACATAACCATTTCATGCTGGCCTATCCCACTTAGTATATGCTTTCGCAGTTCCTCCATGTCTTCCATGGGTTGGACACTCATTTCTTTCTAGTGCTAGATAACATTCCATTTTTCAGATGCACCAGTTTATTTATCCATTCATCTATTCAAGGACACTTTAGTCACTTCCCAGACTTAACAATAATAAGAAAATTACTCTAAACATCATACATGTATGGGTATTTATGTAGGCATAAGTTTTTAATACATTTGGACTGGACACATATTGAGGAATTGCTAGAAGACGTGGCAAGAGCAGAGTCTTGTTAGTAACTGCCATAGTGTTTTCCAAAATGCCTGTGACATTTCTGCCATCTCTTTGTCAATGAACCAGTTTTCCATGATGCCATGCCTTTGCCAGCATTTGGTATGTCTAGTTTTATAGTGGTATCTCATTATTATTTTAATTTATATTTCATTAAAAAATGTGATTTAAAATATTTTTATGAGCTCATTTGCCATATATAGTCTCTTCTTAGTAAAGATCCAAATTTTATTTATAATTGATTATAAATACATTAGGTGTAAGTTAAATACTTAAATATTCACGTTTTAACAACTCAGTGATTGAAATCAGAGGCACAAAGAGAGTGCATTGCCAAAGAGAAAGAGGAAGTATTTTCCAATATGAGCACCAAACATTGGTACTCTGAAGTCAGTTGTAAGTACTATCTTTAAAAAAAAAAAAAAAGGCAATCAGATAGTGACAATAAACAAGTGCAGTGCACCAGAAGTACTTTGGATTTGCCCTGCGAGAGACTTCACAGTGTACCACATTCACACCTAACAATTGAAATACAACCACTTTAGCCCACGTCATGCCACTGGCAGGTGGAGGAGCCCTGACCCAGGTGTTTCAAAGATGAAGGTCAACATCTTTGTTTTGTCCCAAGTCATGGTTTATTGAGAGCAGGTCCTGTGTGTAGAGATACAGCTCATATCTGCTAGATCTGCTTTGTGGAAGAAACTTTGAACAACCCTACCCCTGTCCTCCAGCTCAGCCACAGGTGCTGGCAAAGTCACTCCTGTCTGTCTGGTAAAGAGCAATGGTGCCAATGGTTGTCTTCTGTATATACTCACCAACTTCAGGCTTAGCTATCTATGGCTCTTGCCTGCCTTTTTCTTCTCATAATAACTTGTTCAATGGTTCAAAGTCTTGTCAGGAGGGTTGTCCCAGCTAGTCGGAAGGCTCTAAGATTACATACTCAGCTCTGGCTACTAAACCAAGGGGTCAAGCATCTTTCCATTCATTTTCCCCATTCATAAAATGAGGGTTTTGCTTCGTCAACAGGCAAGGCAGCAGACCCAAGGCACGAGCTTCTCTCCCACCTTCTTTCTCTTCCTTGAAAGTGTCCCTCTTATCTCCTTTCAGAATCTTTGCTCTGGCAGTCCCTCTGCCAGATGCTCTTGCTGGCTTCTCCTGTCCTTCAGGTTTCAGCTCCCCTGACCACCTCTATCCCTATTTTCTTTCAAGTCATCCATCACCACCTCTCCCTTCCTGCCCTGGCTCATCACTCTCTGACAACTACCTGGAAGCCTGTTTGGTTTTTTTCTCATGCCACATGCACTCTGAGCATTCTTCAAGACCTGATCTGCTGGTGAAGATGGACTTTGACTGTTTAGTTGTTCAATCCTACCCCCAGAGGAGTGCTCAGTATGATCACAGCTCCATAAATAAAAGCAAGGAGAAAGCATATTCTTTGCTCCCATTTATTACTGATACATCTGCATCTGCATACACCTCACAGGTGCCGGGCTTAATACCCAGAGCAGCTGCCTCTAGCCATCAGCTAGCTCTTTTTGAGGTCTTCCTTCCTATTATCCATTTGGGTGAATGAGACTCCACTCCAGTCGCCAGCCCTGATTTTCTTCTCTTCCAGCCCTGATTTTTCTCTCTTCCTATCCAGTCCCATCTCAGCACTCTCAGGACTGAAAGATGAGAAAGTGAGGAAGATCTGGGAGTGTTCATTTACACAATATACCTACTTCCAAAAAGACACAGATTGGTCAGCAGGATTAAGGGAAAAGAGAACCCACAGGTAGTTGGGTTCTCCAGAAGGGTCTAAAGAAATACCACTGGGATGTCATGTGTGGTAATAAAAAGAACCTGGAATTATACCTTTCCCTCTAGAGCAGTGATTCTCAACCTTGGGGTGCAACCTTTTGGGAGTCAATTGACTTTTTCACAGGGGTTATCTAAGAGCATCCAAAACCACAGATATTCACATTACAATTCGTAGCAGTAGCAAAATCACAGTTATGAAGTAGCAACAAAAACAATCTCATAGTTGGGTGTTACCATGATATAAGGAACTGTATTAAAGGGTTGCAGCCTTTGGAAGGGTGAAAACTACTGCCCTAGAGTTTGGCCTTCAACTAAGTCGAAAATTGGAATTCTGAAAACAATTAGTTTGAATTTTCTTGTTTCTTTTTCTTCTTTTCTTTTTCTTTTCTTTTCTTTCTAAACCCAGAGCTGTACACACTACCAGGAGAGTCAGAACACAAACACAAAAATTGACTTTCTCTAACAGCCCGAAGGGATCATGACCAAAGCACATCCTACAGGAATCAGGCAGGCAGCTCTTGTGTTTAGCTCTGTGTGTTCTTCTTCCCCTTAGTAGACCAAAGTGTCCTGTGTGTTTGAGCTAAAATTAACGTAACGGAAAAGAAGCATCACAACATGATCTGCCCTTTCCTGCCTATAACTGCAATAATAACAGCTCATATCCACTGAGCCCTTCAAAGGCATCTGAATAACTACTTTCTATGCACCATTTCACTGAATCCTCATAACCACAGGAAATCTTATTGTTATTGCTGATATTTACAGGTGAGGAAACTAAACCTTTGGGCATGCTCCAAAGTTCATGTAACTGGCAGAGAGGAAAACAGGGGTCCCTAGGAGCAATGCTTCTTCAGTGGCTTGTGCATAGTAGCTCAAAGAGTTCATGCAGTCTGCACAGTCATTTTCAAGTCTCTTTTCATCCAAATGTTGATTATTTTTAACAGTTGTGCTCAGGTAAGACTAACTTTATAAACCAGGATTTACTTTCCTTCCTTTACCCCATACCAAGCCGAATGAACCAGTATTTAACATAGTAAAGATAACACTGTTATCTTTACTAGAATTAGTTATTAGTCAATTCCACGGAAAAGCCATAAAGATTTTCAATCCAGGTCCATCACCTACTCACAGGGTGACCATTATTTATGAGCTGCCCTGGCCTCTGCTTCTCTAGTTCTTATGCTTGCATAGAAACACTGGGCTTGAAAAAAGATTCTTGCACAGATTCAAGCAAACACTCACAATACAGTGACCTCATCTCTGCCCACAACCATTTGTTCCATAACAAGATGGCCATGTCACACCCATATCATCTACTCATGATCTCACTTTAAATTCATGCCCAGTTCTTGACTCTGGCACCAGCCACAGACGTTGCCACCTGCTCAGCCCTTGCTGTCCATGAATCATTACCAGGATGCAGATGTGGAGAGGGTGGGACCACATGTATATGAATGCTGCTCCAATCACTGCTTCCCAGCTAGTCACTCAAGTCTCACATCAGCCCAGCTCCTAAGTTAGTTTCATATTGCCCTTTACATACTTCCCTAGTGTTGAAATATGGAAAAGTTCACAAAGGAAAGGAATTGTACACCTATATTCTTGTCCTTTAGAGCTGTTGTTAACATTTTATCACATTTTCTTAACTACACATGAGCCCATCCTTCGATCTCTTCTCCAGTTCATCTTATTTGTGGCACATGAATGAGATGCAGTTGACTTACAATTTCTCTCTCATTGCCTCAGGAAGAATATTGTTGACTAGAAATAAATATGATTTTATACAATAGTCTTTATAAAACGTAACCAAAAATGACATTTTAAACTTCATTATTTGACCAAATTCCACCCAAATCTCTGACAAAGAATAACGCCCCAGAGAACCCTTCCTTATCAATCCCAACCCACTTGGACACAGCTATTATTTTGTTCTTCTACTGCTACAAATTCTAAACCTTCATAAAAATTAACTAATTTAAAACAACTAGATAAATTTGATTTTAAAGTTGAATGAAAAGTAATCAACAAAAAGGAAAGGGCATTATTGTTTCTAGGGATGGTGAAGGAGGAGGTTTATCGTAGACAAAAGGGAGAGTATAGCCAGAGGCAGAGACATCTGGCGAAGTGCAGAGTGGACATGACCCTGAGCCACATGAGGAGAGAGGGGAACCAGGTGTAGTAGCCAAGAAGGCAAAAGGTAAAGAGGGGCGGATAACCAAAATGGCTGGATGATATAGGGAAGAGCCTCTGGAGGAGGGGAAGCCCAGCCCCTGGGCTGGAGGGTTCAGGTTAGAAGGCAGCCATGCCTTGTAACAGGTGGGGACTGAGGGATACTGGGAACACCTGGAGGCCAGGTCTGTTCTCACATGGTAAAAAGGTACCTCTGTCATTCGTTCACGGTTTGAGACTTAACAAAAGTCATATCTCCTATGTATAAATACAAATGCTTATCATATGTCCAGAGAGGAACAGATCCATTGAGAAAACAAATACTAACACAGCCAAAACTAACCTACCCTCACAAAAGCATCCCGAGCCTGCTCTGTACTAGAACACGGTATGGTATCGTTGTTTACTGGGAAATCCTGGGACCTCCAAGGTCTGTTCAGGTTCACAGGACCAAAACCACTTTCATCATAATCCTCAAATCTCTCTCTCCCCTCTCATCCTTATTAGTCCCTTGAGTAACAGAGTGTTTTCCTGAGGCTACAATGAGAAGAACTCAAAGTGAGCTGAGGGAAGACAGACACCACTTCCAGCCAGCTGCTTTCTATTGGGTAGGATATTAAAAATGATTTGCAAAAAAATTGCAGATAGATTCCTCTTTTCACTGTAATTTTTGGTTTTAAAAAATATGTGTGATTTCAATAAAATACATTGTTGATACAATAAAATGAAAACATTACTTATGTGCTATTATTTTTTAAATAAATTAATATCTACTTATGTGCTATTATTTTTAAAGTAAATTACTATCTAAATCTAATACTTATTCTTTCAGTTGAAACTGAGCCGCATGTTATACATACTTGGAGTAAAATAAAGCACTGGTTAGAAGTTACAAAGCTAGATGAAAAAAAAAAAACCAAACCAAACCACAACTCAATTCACATAACTCAGCAGGGAGGAGGGGGAATGAAACTAGGGAAAAGGTAGACATGAATGCACATTGATTTAAACGCGAGTAAATGGTCCCAGCTGTGGGGGAAGGCCATTCACATTCGTCTTATTCAGACTCTGCCTGTCCGTTTTACCTGTTAACTCTACTGTACTGTCTTTTTTGTCTTATACCAGATTTTTATAAACTCCACTAACAGGAGAAGGAGTCACATTTCAAAGCTGCATACCTCCTAACTGGGTTTAAGTGGGCACCACACCTGCTCTTGGGCGTCTTTTGTAAACTTTATTGTTTTTCATTGAAACAGTCTAAGGGACCCATGGTGCTGGCCACATATGCGGCAGAGGAGGGTCTTGTTAGCCATCAGGGGGAGGAGAGGCCCTTGGACCTGAGAGTGTTAGATCCCCCAGTATAGGAGAATGCCAAGGAAGGAAGACGAGAGTGGGTGGGTGGGTGGGTGGGAGAATACTCCCATAGTGGCAGGGGGAGGGGGAAGGAAATGGGGAGGTTCCAAAGGGGAGATATGGGAAGGGGGAAACATTTGAAATGTAAATAAAGTAGGAAATATTAAAAAGAAAAAAAGAAAAAGAAACAGTCTAAGCTGTGTTTCCGACTTCATGCCTTTAAACCTTTACTCAAAATTGCAAGGTCAAGAGACAACATTTAAAGCCATCATCCCATGCAGCCTATTTTGGCCACCTTGATGATACATAGTTTCAGTCAACAACAACCAGGAGATACTCACTTGAGTAACTTTGATAAGGTGACAAACATCACAAGAGCTAGGAGCTATCTCTTCCACCAGATCCCAAGATCTCCAGATAGCCTGAAGACAGATGAGAACCAGCTTTTTCCAGCACAGAAGAGAACCTCTTTCCATTAATCTGGCAGGAAGGATTTCTGCAGTCTTGCTCCCTAGTCAAGGAAGAAAGAAAATCAAAGACCTTCTGTTGCAACTCCAGGAATTGCCTTAACTACCTGTCTCTGAGAGCAACACCTGAGAAACATTCCCTAAAGGAAGAAAGTTTTATCAGTATCACAGTTTCAGAATTTTTAGGCACTGGTCCATTAAGCCAGTGGCCTTTGGAGCCATATAAGGTAGCATCCTAGAGGCAAGTACACAGTGGAACAAAACTGCTCACCTCACGGAGGTAAGGAGGGTGGAGAAGGAGAAGAGAAAAAGAAGAAAGCAGGGGTCCCAATATTTCTTTCAAAGATATACCCCTAGTGGCCTCCCTTCCTCATACTAGGACCCAACCATTAAAGGAAACAAGCCTTTGTATGTGGATGGGCCTTAAAAGACCACATAAGATCCCCACTGTGTTAATTATTTTCCATTGTTATGATAACATTCCACAACCTAAAGCAGCTTATACAAGGAAGAATTATTTTGGCTTGATATTCTCGGAGGAGGTGCCATAAAGCTAAGGGGAGTGGCAGCAGATAGGCTGACACCTTCACATCACTTTTCCACCCTCCTGCAGCAAGCAGAGAAGAATGAACCAGAGGGCATTTCTCCTTCAGACCACTACAGTCATCTACCAGTTCAGTTGAGAGATAAATCCAGAATAGGCTTCTAGGAGCTTCTTCTTGGCAGCCCAAGCCAAGAATATCCATGACAGAGTGACTGGAAGAGGAAGCATGGGGGTCTGTTTGGGTAGCATGTGACTGTGGAGCACTTCCCTAACACTTCCCTGTCACTTCCTCACCTCTTCCCTTTCTCTCTACAGGCATCATTCCTAAGAAAATCATGCAGTAATGAGAAAAACAATACACCCAAAGACAAAATCACAAGCTGGAAGATCAAAAAGAAAAAAGCCCTGTAGTGGACAAAACCAAGAGAAACCTCTGGGAACTTATGTAAGCCACATAGGATTAGACCATGGAAATACACTCCTTCCTGATTATTGAGCAAATCGTTGAGCAAAATCAATTAGCTCCTGGTGCTTATGTGAGTATAGACCCTTAAGGCCCTCAAAGTGTCATGTGATCTGTGCCCAGGCAAAGCATGCATGAACGAAGGCCGCAGACAAAAATAACAAATGAAGGGGCAGTGCCTTCATGGTACCCAGTACTTAGGAAACTATGAGAGATGTTATTCTCATTACAGACAGTCCTCAAAGGTAGACTGAAAGCTACCTGCATGTTCTGTGTGCTGACAGCTCCTCTATGGCTTCATCTCTCCCTTCCCTTGTGTCTTGCCATTTCTAGGTCCACAGCCAAAGCAGATTCATTGCACCAGTCACACAGGTAAGTTTACCATAGGGGTAGTCATCTGAATCAGAGGACTGAAAGCTAAAATCACCTCCCACATGTCTCAATGCCTGAGTCACTGTAGAGAAGGGAGGTCGCTCCAGCCAAGCCCAGCCATGCCAGTGGTCAGACTCTTCATCCACAGTGTCACGACAAGAGTAGGCTCAATGATTTCAGCAGGAAAAATGGGAGTGCCCAGGAGGTGGGATGCTTTATAAGCCTTATGACTGAAATCCATGGTGCCAAAAGACAGAGGGACTTTTCTCTGTAATTTTTGGGGTCTAGACAAACACAATTCTACTTTAAACTAAGTTGCTCCATTAACACAGATCCATATCGGTTATGACATTTGATCCTCAAAGGCTCTAACCTTTTCTTGGTCTTGCACTGACAAGTGATTATCCCATACCAAGAAATGACTAAAGACTAAAGCTGAAAACAACCCAAGTTATCATCAGGGCTGTCTTTGCTGATGGGATTTACAAGTTCCTCCCTGGTGCCTTTCTTATGAGATTAGGCTGGTTCTGAAGAGTCCCCAGGTCCATTTTGTTCAGATACGGTCTTTTCTTTCCCCATCAGCAACAGTTTCAGTGGATAAGAGATCTTGATCAGAGGCTTAATGTGGTTATCTGCCATATTTTAAAGGAGTGCTTCTCTTCTTTGGCACACACTGGCATCATCTCCTGATTATTTTTCTTTTGAATACTGGGTCTCAGCTTCAGCAATGTTGATGTCATTGGTCTGGGAGATGTTTTGGGCACAGAATGTTTTTTAAAACCTCTCCAGGTGGTGCTAATATGCAGCCAAACTTAAAATCCACTGCTGAAGGCAATGGTTCTCAAATTTAGCACATCTCTAAAGCACCTAGCAGGCTTGATTACAGAGCCCCACTCCCAGAGAGCAGGTGCAGGAGAGGACCCGCCCTCCCCCCAGTTCTAACTACTTCCCCTGCAATGCCAATCCTACTGGCCCAATCTCAATTGCAAGCACACAGGCTTAAACACTTTTCCCTAAGGTGTTTTTCATTACATTGATCTGGCTGCAAGATGTGCTCTGAGAAGCTGATGTCCAATAATGTAACATCCAATGGAGTCAGAAAAAGCTTTTCGACATCTTAGATTTCAGGGAAGATCTTGGTTTCTGAATCTGTTCTAATATAAGCCAGGTGAATGGACCAGACTGTGCTATGGAACATGGGCAAACAGAACAGGCATTACCACCCCACACCCCACTGTGCTTTCTGCCTTTGCTCTGCTCTTCAAAGGGTCGCCTGAATGCAGCAGGTGCAAGAGTCTGCTTAGTGTTCCTGTTCTCCTGATTCATGTAGAAGTGCTAGCTCTGCCTTCACCTCAGCTGTGATTTAAAACCCCTGTACAGATTAAAAGCCTTCTAATTCAAGCATCTGATTGAGCCTGGATGGGTGATGGGCAGTATAAAAGTGCAGTGCTTTTGGAAACCTACAAAGAGGTATCACTGGGATCTATCAGTTGTAGTAAGAACAACTTAAAGAATGTCCCAGCCTCTATTATGTCTTCCTATACAGCAGAGGAGACAGTAGCAATTTAAGGGAACAGTGACCTTGTATTGCCAGTCCCCAACCCATCTCCTTATTTGTTATGCTGAGATTAACAAAACGAAATACATTCCTCAATGAGTATAAGAGATTAAGTGTAATGTAGCATGCCCAGAAACCCCAGCACTCAAAAGGCTCAGACGGAGGAAATGTAAGTTTGAGACCAGCCTTGGCTGCATAATGACTTTCAAACAGGCTGTACTACATATACTGTTTTTCAAAAGGAAACAAAAGCTAAGCATCAGAGGAAAGGAAAGTGGAGCCATCAATATTTTATATACTCACAAACGAGAGCCTCAAATCCTGCCCTTCCCCCTCCCACCCATACCCAGTCCTACTTTGTTTTCTGTTGCTGTGATCAACACCATGACCATAAGAGACTTGTGGAAGAAAGGGTTTATTTCTTCTTACATCTTGTAGTTTATCTTACATCTTGTAGTTTATCATGGAAGAAAGTCAAAGCAGGAAGCTAGAGGCAGAACGGAAGATGAGGTCTTGAAGGACCACTGCTTACCAAGCTTGCTCACCTTGCTTTATATAGTCAGGAACTACCAACTACAATGAGCTGCGATATCTCATGTCTATCATTAGTCATGAAAATACTCCACATGACATTTGCCTACTGGCCAATTCGATGGAGGCATTTTCCCAATTGAAGGTTTCTCCTTTCCCCCCGACCCCCAGATGATTCTAGTTTATGTAAGCTTGAGAAAAATACATACATACATACATACACACATACCACAGCCACTGAGCTCACAAAATCCAAGTGAACTAATCCTTATTTGGCCCAGGGAGTCTCATCTTGTGAGCTAAGACAATAAATAGTCTCTTATTTCCCTTCCTATGAGGTTATAGGAATAAAAGTTTTTACTCAAGGGTTTCAAGGATACCTCCACTGCATTATTTGTCTGCTTTATTTCCCATGACCAGAGAAAGGGGCTGCTTTGATCCAGACAATGTAGCACAAACCCAGATTTACCAGACTGACTCTTCCAAACACTTATCTCCATTTTAGGGAAGAGTTGGACAAAAGAGCATCCCCTTACCCAGATATTACTGGGGACCTGGCATTGTGCTCTGAACTACCTCTGCCTCATGTTACCTAATAACAAATGAAACATCTGAGAATGTATGACACCCATTCATGGAACAAGGACTCAGGGCCTCCCAGTTAAAATGATAGGCAAACTTGCTGCTTCTAAGCCTGACATTCTCAACAGAACAGATGCTGGGCTGAGCTAAATGCTGTGTGGTTGTCACTGTGATAGCTTGCTTCTCTCATCCCACAGAGTCCACTCACTTTGCAGAGGAAAAAGAGTGGAGAAAGCTTTGCCAGAGGTCACACAGCAGTGGAAAGGGTGGCCTCAGGCCAGGTAAGTGCCACCACTGGGGTATTGCAAAGCCAGTTTGCCTGCAATGGCTGTGGCCAAGCTGCCACCTAAGTACATTGTTAGCAGAATGAGTCAATGGGCAGTGTCAGGCAGGCAGGCTGGCCAGCGAAGAAGATTAAAATAATTACAACTCTAATTGATCAGCTCTGCTCAAGAGGAGATTTAAAGGGAAAAGGCATATTGAAGAAGGCACTGGACATCCGCCCTGGGCCAGGTTCCATCTGCCACTGTGGACAGCTCTCCCCTCCTTTCTGGCCCTTGGTCCAGCAGCCCCCACTGCAAAGCCTCATGACACAGCGTTGATGAAAGCCATTCTTTGTGGAAGGCATCAGGTCCTGCTCCCTTGAAGAACTGCTTTCACAAACAGCAGGGAGGAAGCAGCTTGGAGCAGCAGACAGTGGCCTCCCATTGGCAAACCCCCAGCATGGAGCTGCCAGCAGCTTGTGGAAAGTGGGCAAGGAAATGCCAAGAACAAGGCCAGCCCAGGGCAGGGGACCAGAGCAGCAGAGACAAGACTGTGCCTTGTGATCCAATAACCTCACTAGGCAGAGAGCAGCCTGGGTCATATACAACAAACTCCCCGACTCAGTCCTTGGCTTCTTGTCCTTTGGGAGCAGGGCCAGGGAGCACTTTTGCCTTGTCCCTGATGCCTTTCTGTAGGAATCCTAAAGGAAGGGCATACCCAGGGCCTGGGGCCAGGGAGAAAATAGAGAGGCAGACTCAGAAGGAACAGAAATCTTGGCACTTGTCAGAACCATCTGGGTATACAGAGTCTGGGCAAGGTCAAAAGTGGGTGATGGGTACAGAGAGGAAGAAGCTGTTCCACATGGAAGGAGAACTGAACTTGCCTCTAATTTGGGATGTGACACATAGGACCAGAATTCATCAAGTTTGCTTTCACTCCATATTATTGGGACAGTAGCAGATGTCTGTGCTGGCTTCAGAAGAGAAAGGTCTAGTTCATGAGCTTCAGAACAGTGGTCAGAGAGCCATCCTCCTCATAGTCTGCAGAAACTGAGAAAATGAACAGTCAAATTCCATTTCCCACTTACTATCAAGTTTAAGCCTGTGCTTCTCAAATTCTAATGTCCATATGACCATACTTGTCAATAGAGATTGAAATGTAGATTCAGAGGGTCAAAGAAGGGCCTGAGGTCTATATTCAAACCAGCTTCCAGGCACTGATGGTTCTGCTGGATAACAGTTTGAATAGCAAAGGTTCAACCAATTGAGAAATGGAAACATCCTAGATGGGGTCACTATTAGTGAGAAAGTGATGAGAGAACCAAAGATGTCCCTGTCCCTCCTCCCATAGAGGATAGAGTGACCATTGTACTTTCTCAGCAGGGATTTCTTGCCCCCTTTTCAGGATCAGAGTACCAAACCCAAGGCTTTTTAATGCACTAGGCAAGCACTTTGTTACTGAGTGACAGCCATAAGCCCTTGTATTTTGTTAGTTAAGGGCAAAATAATTGGTTAGATTGGATTTGGTAATAGTTTTTCTCATGGGAGTTAGGAACAGGGTCACCTTCCTCAAGCCTCATGAACCAGGGAGTTTCATTGCTCTATACTTTGCTAAGAAAATGCTTGGGGATTTTTCTGAACTGAGCTAGGACAGAACTGCTTTTCTTACAGGTATCTAACATGGAAACAGCCAAGCTGTGTGCTGGTACATCCCTATCCATCTCAATGAAACCTGAACTGGGTAAAAGAGAAGAAGTGCAGAGGGAAAGAAGCAAAGGAGTAGGGACTAATCTCAACCTAAGATGGTCCTTCTACTTGCCAGATCCTCTAAGGCACTCACCCCAAATGGTAAAACCAATCTTTTCCTCATTTATATAGATCATCAAATTCCTTTCTAGGTTCTGTAAACCTGAGCTGATTTTGTCATGTACAGTTCAAATAATTCTTCCTGGCATGTGGCTCTCCTGTACTCGATGTTTTCCTAATTTTACACAGTGATGCTACTCACCACCTGTAGCTCACATTAGGTCCTTACTAAGTATTTAAGGTATGAATAGGTTAGCTTTAAAAGAAAGTGCCTGTCAGTGGATTGTTTTCAGTGAATTTTGTCAAAGTTATCAATGGCTCAGGACAATGAAAGGACATATTTAGATTAACAAACAAGGGCAAGTAAGAAAGGCAGAAACAAGAAGCGACTTCAAAGGTCTTATTCATCTTCTGGAGTCTCTGGAGAACATACAAGTCTCTCTTTGGCTGATATGAGATTAACAATTTGAGAAGCAAATAACCATGGAAAACTAAACTGCTAATGTTCAACCTGACCCTTGGTTGTTTTGAGCAAGGGACCAGAATATGACTAGAAGAGTCCTACAATATCTGTCTGGAACATTTGGCTTGAGGAGTAAGGTGGTCATATAAGACTAATTGAACTGTATCTCTCCACACCATTCACTATTTCTTTTGTACCTACACTGCCATATAAGAGGTGGTAGGAGTTTAACTGAGACAAAGGCTGTCAGTGGCACATTGAGGCCAAAAAGATATAAAGCAATCTAGACATGAGTAGGCCAGACATTGGTACACAGAAGAAAACCATTAGATAATTTTGACAGATTGAACTGAGAAAAATCATTAACATGAGTTGAAGAACTCGATATAATAGGGTATGAGTGGATCTTAAAATTTAACCATGGCTAGCCTGGAACAAAATATAGAGAACAGGCTGGACTTGAAATCACTAATTATGAGCCTTTGCCTTCTGGGTCGGGGTTGGAATGAAAAACATGTGTCACCCCACCATGGCCAGATAAGTCACTCTTAAAAATATTTTGTTAATTCTTTGAGAATTTCCTACAATCTATTTTAATTACATCCGTCTCCTCACCTCCTTGCTCATTCCACATTTATCCCTACCTTCTTACTCACCCTAAAACTTCATACGTTTTATTTATTTTTTAAATAATTTAGAATCCAGTTTGTACAAGTCATATACTTGTGTGTATGAGGTCATCTTCTAAAATGTAATTAACCCGCCAGGGGCCACATTTTTAACAAAAACTAAAGCCATCAACTATCAATAGTTCTTTAGAGGGGCTTATGGTCCCATTCTTGCTGTGTGCTAAAATGTTGACTTGCTTGATCTTGTGCATGCAACTATAGCTGCTAAGAGTTCATCAGTACAGTGGTTCTGTCATACCCAGAAGACACTGATTCACTCAGGCATCCCCCAAGTGTTTTGAACTTATGTTCTGTCCACTCGTTCTTCCCTGATGGTCTCTGAGCATTTTAAAAGAGGTGTTAGGTGTTATAGAGAAGTCCTATTTGTGATTGAGGACTCTATCCACACTTAGTTTCTGCTCTTTGATCAGTTGTGAGTTTTTGCAATAACCAACGTCTATTAGACACAGAAACTTCTCTGATAAGATCTAGAGCTTCACTCATCTTTGAGTATAGAGATATAAATCTAGAAGGCAATTTGGTAAGTCTACTTAAAACAGAATAATAGCAGGAAATTTACCTTTGGGAACTTGTGACTTCTCCAATAATGGTCAGATTTACAATACCAGGTCTACACATCCTCCTGAGAAGTGGCCTTAAATATTATCAGAAAGTGGTTGGCTACCCCCTCTAACATTTGTGCCATTATTGTACCCATGGGAGTATCCTGATATTTTTGGCTATTGGTGTAATTCACAGGGTTCACAGCTGGGTAGTGTTGTTCACGACATCTCTCCTGCCCTGTGCAACCTACACAGCACAGGCTAGTTTTATGAAAGCTAACCAGCATGGAGGAAGCTTTCTGGTCAGTACCAACTTGATTTCTCCACATCCTGTGACCAAGGTATGTGGTGCCTTCAGCAATAGGTTCTTTTTGTAACTGAGAACAGTGCTGTTTAGGGTGTCACCAGTGCATCCCTGAATGACCACCCCAAGGGAGTTACTCTATATCTGGCACTGGGATTTTTATTTACCAATGTTTAGATTTTAGAAGGAAATAAAACACCTTTTAATCATTTCAACAAGTTCTTTATACCATTACATTTTTACCTCAAAATCCTCTCAGGTTGAGTTTCAGAAATGTAAAATCCAACGATGGCTTTGGCTAAGAAATGAGGAGAGGGAGGCTGGAGCTGGGTACCTGAGTGCAGTAGACTGTGCATACAACTTCATCATAGCTGTGACTTTACTGGTTTATTTTAGATGCTTTTAAAACCCCAAGGTCAAAACTGACATTACAAAAATGTCAAAATGCCATGTTCTCATGGCTTAATCTGATAAATGATATTGAATAACAGAGCACTACAACACCCAAGAGCCATCCAACATGATTTTTGATGGGGAAATGATGAATGCCTCCCCTGTGAGATGGGGCAAGAGACAAGAAATTCCTCAGAATAAATCTGATAGATGATGTTCACAACTTTCACACAAAGAAGCAGGACATTTTACTGAGATAAATTAAAGAATACTTAACCAAATTATTGGTCTTGTGAGTTCATATTGTAAAGATGCAGATTCTCCCTAATGTGATCTATAAATTTAATGTACTATCAATCAGTATATCAATGGTATGTACATTTATCAAAATTTATAAGCTAATTTTAAGATTATAAACAGAGGAAAGAACTCCAAAGCTCAAATAATCTTGTTTTCCCCCAAATAATCTTAGACAAGAACAAAATGAGATTACTCTCCCAGATATCCAAATTTATCACAAGGACACACACAGCAAACAAGAACAGACTTATAGAACAAAGGGGTAGAACAGGGTGGGAAAACAGAGCCACATATAGATAGAAACTCTGAAATGGGATGCACTTTACATCAAAATAGGACTAGGTCTAGTGAAGAAAATGAGGCTTTACAGACAACAAAATATTCACATCCATATGGAAACAGGAAAAATAATGCACAAAAATTAGTTGAACAATCCCATATGGACTGTAGGTCTAAATGAGAAAATAATAATGCTTTCCAAAGATAAGTGAAGAAATATCTTCATGACCTAGGAGTAAGCCAAGGTCATTTTAACACTATTCAAACAAAAGGCTCTAGATAAAAGACAAACATCGCCAAACTGGTTATGTGAAAGCTAGTAACTTTTGTTAGGAAAAAAATCAATAAAATCATAGACTAAGGTGGGAAAAGGCAGGTCAACTGAGTAGGAAGAGCTCTTTTTGATGCCTCTAGCTGACAAGAGGTTGTAAGAAAAGCTTTTATGAACCACTAAGTAACATACAGAAAGCCAATAGAAAAATATTCTATTTGAGTAGACACATATTTACACAGGAATCCATACAATCGGGAAACATAAAAAGATGCTTAACCTCATCAGTGAGTAAGATAGTGCTCATTAAAACCACAAAAGACATCATTCTAGAAAGGTAAAGTTTAAAACTTCCCTTATTCCAAGTAGTCAAGAACTGAAAGACTGTACAAATTGGTGCAGCCATTTTGGAAGGAGTCAAAAGTTAACACTGCATTCATGGCCCAGCAACTCCAGGACTATTTTGTTTGTTTATTTATAATAGCTGAATCCTGGTAACATCTGAATATCCATGACCAATGAAATTGATAACAAAAGTTATCACTGATGTGAGCAATAACATGAAATAATTAAAAGGGATTATATAACAATATTCATGAAATACACAATGTATACTGAAAACTGTCAACCACAAAGTAATATAATATACCATAGGCCACATGTTAAGTTTTAAAGCAGTTGAAGTTAAGCATGGTGTCATAATTGTAGATAGTTGTTATCTCCAGGAATGAAGAAAAAGAGACATGGATAGAACACTGGGCAGGTTGGCATCTGAAATAGAAATTATGTTCTAACTGTTGACCTGGCTATAAGATACATATGCTAGATTACTTTGTAACAGTTGAGCCAAGAGTTGCCAACACTGCACTTTTCAGTAGGCAATAAATAGCCGTTAAATTTTAAATTAACGTTGAAAATATTCTCTCTGTTGAACATATGTGGAAAATCAATGATGTATGAGACCTGTTCTCGTGGAACATTTTTTTTCTAATGAAGAGAGAAGAGACATAAAACTGTTGAGGAAGTAAAATTATTCTCTCTAAAAGAAGAAATTTCAAACAGTTATGAGGACTAACATTCATACAAAAGTAACTATTGTCTCCTGTAATAGAAGACACATTGAGACCTTGGGTAAGGCCATTATCCTCCAGTCCACTTTATATCGTAAAAGGTGGATAAATGCTTATATATCTTTACCTGGGAAAACTCATGTGAGGGTATCATCATCCTCCTCCAAAATCAAATGTAGAGGATGAGGAATTTGGATCTGCCAGACATCTCATCCATAGTTGCTGGTTCTCTTGTCCTGGAAGTCAATGTTTCTTAGGGCAAAGTCTGCACATTCTCTCTTTATGTCCCTCTAGGACACATCTCCTCACTCCTAGTTACTTTGACTAGAGGGAGGACATCATCCTCATCACCAGTCTGAGTTCATGATGAGGTTCCTGCTGAACAACTAAGCCAGACCAAGCTGCACTTGAGCCACCTTCAGTGTGTCTGTGAACACTGAGGAGTGAGCATGCATACATGTGCATATAGATGGACCCTGTTCTTTCAGGTTCATAGGATACATGGAAGCACTCACTGAGAACCCTTGATCTGAGATAACAAATCTGACAGGACCACTCTTGTTAATGGCAGCAAGTTCTCTCTGCCTAGGATCTTAATAGTTGGAGGTCGAAGATGAAGCATCATGATACTTTTTTTTTTTTTAGAACGATAATGCTTCAAACATTTAGAGCACCATTCCTCTAAAGCACTCAAAATGTTTCCCACTTGGCACTTTCCATGAGTGTTTCCCAGACACCAAAGAAACAGACATAAGGTGAAAATTATCAGCATTGTTAAATGCACACAAAAATACTCCCAGAACACTTGTCAAGCATTGTCCCGCAGGCAATAGAAAAGTACTCAAACTCTCAGCAAGATGAGAGGTCAATGGCAGATTCAGACTAAATTGTCAGTGAGAATCTAACAGACACAGTGCTCTAATGAGAAGGAAGCCATGCTTCCCATCCATTGATGCTTGCCTTAGAGATCCCACAGTTTTTCTCTGGGCTTGTATAGTGGCTTTCTTCTTTATTCCTAGAGTCTTACTTATAGTTCCAGTAGAACCTTCTTAATTCCAGAATTGTTCTGTATGTACATTACTCAGCACACAAGCCATAAGCCAGATATGGTCAGCAAGCTCCTGAATTGTAGCTTATGCAATTGGGTAGTTAAATTTTTAAACCTTTAAATAGAAAGGGCCACATATGTTCGCAGCAACTGCTGTTTTTTGCATGCTAGCTAGCTGCCTCACTTGCTTTTTTAGACTTGGTCTCACTACATTACTTAGGCTCATCTTGAGCTACTAGGTACAAATGACACTTGCTCTCGGTTACCCAGGTATTAGAATTCCAGGTGTACATTGCACACAGCACACAGCTCCTAAATGCAAAGGATCAGCAATAAGCGCACCATACCTCTTCTACCTTATGTTTTCAGCAACAGGAGGCTTACAGAAGTCAACAGGTAAGGGATAAGATACACAAAAATGGGAATGTGTCTCATGAAAATTGGAACAGACTCAAAACATGGGTCTGGTATTCACAGGTCTCCTTTTCTTTATTATCTAAAAGGTACTTTTGAACTGTAAGTTTTCTTATGATGATAAACCTTTTCTATGAAATTTGAAATCAAGATTGAGACACTATAGCTAGGTGGTGCTGGCATATGCTTTTAATTCCAGCACTTGGGAGGCAGAGCCAAGTGGAACTCTGTGAGTTCAAGGCCAGCCTGGTCTATAGAAGGAGTTCCATGACAGCCAGGGTTACATAGAGAAACCCTGTCTCAGAAACCAAACCAAACCAAACAAACAAAAACCAAGATAATATGAATTCAAGCTCACCCCTCTTGTGGGCCTAATTCAGACTATAGACTCCTGTCTTAGTCAAGGTTTCTATTCCTGGACAAACATCATGACCAAGAAGCAAGTTGGGGAGGAAAGGGTTTATTGAGCTTATACTTCAATGCTGCTGTTCATCTAAGAAAACGCTTCTCAGAAGATTTCACCCCAATGATGCTGGTCTCTTCTTAATCACTGCTAATATCTTAGCTCCATCTAACCAGCATCAATAGTACCAGCAATGCAATGGTTTTGCTTTAGTTGTTCTGGTATCTTGTTAATCACAGCTGATTTCTTCAGCCCCAGCTAACCAAAACCACAGAATCTTAAATCAAACTAGCAATGGCCCTGATAAGAGTCTTTAATCTTCCCTCTGAAATTTCACAAGCCAGGCCTCCATTTTTTGCACTGTTCTTAACATTATCTTCCAAGATCCTATACAACATTCCACAGAGCAGCCCAAAGTTCCAAAGTCCTTCCACAGTCCTTCCCAAAACATGGTCAGGTTGTCACAGGAATACTCCACTATGCTGGTACCAATTTGTCTTAGTCAGGGTTTCTATTCCCGCACAAACATCATGACCAAGAAGCAAGTTGGGGAGGAAAGGGTTTATGGAGCTTACACTTCCATGCTGCTGTTCATCACCAAAGGAAGTCAGGACTGTAACTCAAGTAGGTCAAGGAGCAGGAGCTGATGCAGAAGCCATGGAGGAATGCTGCTTACTGGCTTTCTTGCTTCTCCTGGCTTGCTCAGCTTGCTCTCTTATAAAACCCAAGACTACCAGCCCACAGATGGTACTCACAAGGGGCCCTCCCCCCTTGATCACTAATTGAGAAAATGCCTTAAACAGCTGGATCTCACAGAGGCATTTTCTCAACTGAAACCCCTTTCTCTGTGATAAGTTCAGCTTGTGTCAAGTTGACCCACAAAACCAGCCAGTACAACTCCCAATATGCATTGTCTCCTCTAGTGGAGCATCACTTCACCTCTGATCCCAAATCATTTGTCATCATCTACAAATACAACCTAGCCTCTCAAGTCTAGGAACTGAAGTCTTCTCTACTCTGACCCCCACACCCCCCCCCACACACACACCCAGCCTCTCAGGTACTAGACACTCACTAGGACCAGACTAGCCTTAGAGTTATCTTCCTTCTTCACTGTTATGGAAAATATTTTCATTTCCCCAACCCTTAACCAAACCTAAGCTCCATTCCTCCTGTAAAATTCACCAACTGTTTGGCCCCAAATACAGGAGACAGCATACACACATGCCCCTTGAACTAGACTCGAGCCTCTAGAGATCATCCTTGCGCAGCCCGCATATGAAGACTGAGGCAGGCCCATCAGCTACTTCATATGTGTTTGCCCAAATCAGGTGGACTGAACAGAGATGCCTTATTTTGCTCAAGTGCATTATTTAAAAGAGACCAGAAAAATTATAACTATACAGCGGATCTGGATAAAAGGCAGTTTGGGAAAGGTAAGAAGGCTCCTTAAGGAAAAGCTTCTTGCTTATATTCTTGGTCACATGATAGCATGGGGGGGTTGTTTGTTTGTTTTGTTTTATTTTTCCATAGATCAGAGTAGGCATGGCCTAAAAGACAAGATGCTAACTACCCACAATGAAATATGAAAACAACTTACTTGATATATAAGAATCTCAGAGAAGTCATATCATAACGGTACTTTAAAGGAATGAAGAATGAATCCAGGAGTTTTGTTATTCATGTGTTAAGATACTTTTAATCAAAAGATTATTTTCAACTAAAAAGATAGTTTTTCTTTTTGAAGAAAAATAAGAACAATGAATGGTGTAAGGAGGGAAAATAATTACTCATAGTTCCATTATTCCCAGAATAGCAATAATGCATGCAAGAAGCTTCTCTACATCTTAGTATATTTTTTGTTTGTTTTATACCAGCATTTGATGTTCTATTTTAAAAGTATTGTTATAGTAAGCGAATTTTTCTTCTTATTAGACACATAGGCATAATTTCACTTTTTATAGCTTTCCCTCAAGAGGATATACTGTTAACTACTCCTCTTCGGTTGTTTATTTAAATTATTTATAATTTGCATTCCTATAAATAAACCTTGAGGAATAGCTTTATGCATGACTATTTTTCCATATTTAGAATTATTTACTTAGAAAACATCTGAAGAAGTAGAATTCCTTGGGCAAAGAATTAGAATACTTCACTGGCTTGGATACATTATTCTAGCTTCACCACTGTTAGGCTGAGACCTCAGCCCTAGGAAACAACTTGAATAAGACAAGCAAGCGAAGGATTTGTGGAGCAGACAGTCCTTCTGCCTGGTATGTCCTCAAGTATTCCAGATGTGGTCCTGAGTTCTTTCCATTGCTATATCCCCATGCCTCCACAATGAGACTTTTAAACTCCTTCAGTCGAGCTGTGGCCCAGCCTTTGCCAATGGACATCAGCATACATCTCATGATACATCAACCTGCCAATTGCCAAGCACATAAGTGAGGCCATTCTATCACATACCTATCTGGCAATACTTACATGCAAATGCTGAGAAAATATTAGCAGGCCCATCCAACTGACCCATGCACTAAAAGCAATGCTATTTAAAGCTACTAATTTTAAGGGTAGTTTGTCACACAGTGCAAAGCAATTATATAAATTCTAAGCAGGATAAAGTGATTGTGAACATGCCTGCACCGTCAATGTGTCAGGAAATGGACTCTCCACTTAGATGACTTGTTTTCTAATTAATAATCAGTAGCACCCAACTTCTTGCTCAATGACAGTATGTTCTTACTATGCTACACCTAGCAACAAATGTATTTTAGACAAAAGTTTAAGAAAAATCTGCTGTTTTTCTTCTGAGTTCTCCCTTTGAAGAGATGGCCTTTCATTTTTTAAAAGGTCAGTTTCAGATATAACACAGGTGTCCATTTTCCTTTCAAATTGCATTGGAGTCTGGCTCATTAGA
Organism: Rhynchomys soricoides; assembly: GCA_019843965.1. Taxonomy (NCBI): domain Eukaryota; kingdom Metazoa; phylum Chordata; class Mammalia; order Rodentia; family Muridae; genus Rhynchomys; species Rhynchomys soricoides. Next base: position 10,159,453 of record JADRCH010000019.1, on the reverse strand, counting down.
GTAGAATATGGAAACACACTCTGAGTTTGCTGAAGAAAACTGTGGTTTATACCGCCAAATACAGACAACACACTACCTCCCTTCCCCCCTCCTTCATCAACCACCAGGTCATGCAAGCTAAAGAAAGTAGTGCTTTAAAGGAGAAGAGAGACGTGTGGTTTGAGCATGGGATATAACTAGACCATGTGCCATTTGCTAGAACTTGCTAAATTTATCCACTTTTCAAAATATCATTAGAGAGTGTTGCACTTACTATTTCCTTGTAAAATCCAAGAAAGTAGGCCTAGTGGGGAAGGGCTTTTAAAGGGGCTTTCTGTCATGGAAAGAAGCCCAGGGCTATCTGTCTGTCATTACCAGCTCCAAAAAAGAAAGGCTGCATGGGTTTTAACATGGCCCTCACAGGGTGTCAATAGGAGGCCCAGTAGGCTCTGAGAATGACCATTTCCATAGTCCAAAGAACAGAACATATCCTTCTTTCTAAAGTTGATTTACTCCTTGAGATTAGCAAAACCCAAGGACCAGCTGTCAGCTTGGTCCAATAGCTTTGTGACCAAGAGTAAGTTTCAAGGCTCTACTACCTTAAAAGCCATTCCCCCAGGTTTCCATTTCGAGCTAAAGGTGTGCACATAGAAACTTTTCCAATGAAGAGTTTTGGTTTTAATTTGCATGAATCAAAACAATCAGAAAGTGAACATATTCTGTGATTAAAAGTACAATCCATCCAGAGACTGCCCACCTGGGGATCCATCCCATATGCAGCCACCAAACCCGGACACTATTCTGATGCCAGGAAGTGCTTGCTGACAAGATCCTGATATGAAAGTCTCCTGAGAGGCTCAGCCAGAGCCTTATCAATACAGCCAACCAACAGATTGAGCAGGGGGACTCCAATGGAGGAGTTAGGGAAAGGACTGAAGGAGCTGAAGGGGTTTGCAACCCCATAGGAAGAACAACAATATCAACCAATCAGACACCCCAGAGCACCCAGAGACTAAACCACCAACCAAAGAATACACATGGAGGGACTCATGGCTCCAGCTGCTTATGTAGCAGAGGATTGCCTTATCTGCCATCAAAGGGAGGGGAGGACCTTGGTTCTGTGAAGGCTTGATGCCCCAGCATAGGGGAATGCTAGGGTGTGGGGCAGGAGTGGGAGGGTGGGTGGGGGAGTACCCTAGTGGAGGCAGGGGGAGGTAGGAATGGGGATAACATTTTAATGTAAATAAACAAAAAAACCCATATATATATATATATTAAAGTACAATCTAGTCTTTCATCAGACTCAAAAAATACTATCTAAATTTTTCATTATAAACAGTGGTTGTCTGTGAAATTATCATTTACAACTGACCATTTTAGGTATAACTTGAGATTTTGCTTTAATGTTTCATTCTTCTATAACTAATTTCATCTAAAAAATGTAGGCTCAGAAGCTCCGAAGACATACATATGTACTTTAGAATTAATCATAGTCAATCCCAACTACCACCAGTTCCTGAACAATTATAGAAGTCTGCAAAATCTTCACAGACATGTTTCATCCTTTGAAAACTTTAAAAATTCTTTTCTACAAATTCATTAATTTGTAGTCAGGAAAATCCACTTATTTCCCCATTCATTACAGAGCATTTTCATTATGTTTCCATGACTGATAACTATGAGCTTTAAACAGTGAGAATTCTGTTTTGTAGATCAGAAGTTGAACAGAGTCATCAGTAGACCTAAGTTTAAGAGAGTGGTCCTTTCTGGAAGACCCATGGGAGAATTCATTCATTCCCTTGTCTTTTCTGGCTTCTCAAACCACCACTATGCCTGACGCCTGGACCCTTCCTCCACCTCTAAGACCAGCAATGTCTTTTTAGTGCTACACCCATCTCACACTTCTCTCTCCCCACAGCTAATAATAATAAAAAGCTTCAGTTCAGTAACATCTGTGAAGTCATACCAAGGGTGGCAGTCTGCTTGCCATCACTATAATAATAACCTGGGATGATCAACCCAAAAAAGTGAAAGTTCAGTGTGGCTCAAGTTTAGAGGTTTCAGTCTATGGTCAGTTGGCCCATTGGTTTTGGATACTGCATTTTCACCTTATTGTGAGCCAGGGAGCAAACAGGAAAGAAGGAGGAAGTGATGTGGGTCCTATAATGTACTTCAAAGACCCTGATATCCTAAAGAACACCCCACATTAGGCCCCACCTCCTAAAGATGCACTACTTTCTAAAAGTCTATCCTGATAAGCTAACTGATACCACCTGAACGTTTGAAAGAGGATAAATATCTGAACTATAGGCCCACACAAGGTAGCATATTCACAGGTCCCTAGGGATTCTGACATGAACATGTTGCTAAGCCATGATTCTATCTAGTATATATATTTTTTAAATCACAGGCCCTTCTGTTTGTGTCTCTGTCCTCCTTAACATCCTCACAAGCATTTGTCACCAAGGAAACTTCAAAGTAGTCTTAAAACCTCAAGTACTGTCTTCCTGACTGTATATGGAAACATCCATTCCTCCTTTCAAAGTAGTCTTAAAGCCTCAAGGACTGTCTTCCTGACTGTAAATGGAAACATCCACTCCTCCACATCCTTTTAGTCTGTCTACTGAAATACCTTGATAATAGCCATTTTAAAGTACATTTTAAACTCACATTTTAATTATCCCACCTGTCTTTCAGAGCCTTCCCACTATACCCAAGAAATAGTGATGCATGTGTGATTTCGCAAAGATCCAAAGCTGTGAATTGTCCATCTTGGAATCTTATACTATTTAGAAATACTAACTGCTTAACTGATGGACCAAAACTACTTAGTACCTGGGATAGTTTAATTGGCAAAGAAACCTAAAACAAAAAGACAAAAGTAATTGTTGATAATTCTGGAAAATACTTCCTAGAAATCAAAGGATATCATAGGAGAAAGTGTGCACACTCGAAATTTATAAGCCACGGAAGCATTGGAATTCATTTCTGAAGATCACCAGAATTAGATGAAGAAATGGAACCATGCAGGATGAGTCCTCGCATGATGACGGAAGACATAGGTGGCATGTGAACTGTTAAGCAAGAAGTCCCTGGTGAGAGTGGAGCTAAGTACTTTCTCCAAATTTCATGTCTTAATTTTGACTTAATAGGAAGCCTTTGTTGTGGTTTGAAAGCAAATGTACTCCACAGTCTCATGTGTTTGGACACTTGTCTCCCAACCTGTGGTGTTTCTCTGAATGGCTATAAAAACCTTAACAGGTAGGGCCTTTTGGATGCAGTCATTTTCTGGGTAGCTTTGGGTATTACAGCTCAGCCTTACCTCCCTGTTCCTCTGAGATGTAAGAAGTTAAGGAATCCCTTCTCTTGACACCATGGACAGCATGTTGCCATGCTTTCCCTGTGACGATGGAAGGTAACCTCAGAGCTAGTAGCTAGCAGTGAGAAAATAACAACAAACATTTCTTCTCTTCTGTTACATTTGTCAGGCATACCTACAGAGCAATGAGAAAAGTGAATAGAGATTTCTAGACTTCATGTTAGTTTCCACCTATAGTTTCTCCCATGATGCAATTTACCCAATGAACTGAATTGATATTACCCAAAAGAATGGCTGAGCTGTGTGTGCAGGGCTCTTCACAGAGAGCTGGTTCTGCAAGGCTTCAGAGGATAGAACTGGATCTACTGGTGGAACAAGCATGAAGTTGGGTTCAGTGACATGAAGGTATCTGTGTGTTTAAGCTTGTGTTAGTGTGAGGGGTTGTAGATGGCCCAATGATGTTTCTAGACTTTGATCAAAGAGATAATTGCTTTTGGAGTAGAGGGGCAGTCCTCTGACACAGTCAAGGCTGGAAAACAAAGGCCTAGAATGTATGGAGATGGACCACCGACACTGGATCATGACAGAGACGACTCTATGAGAGCAGTGTCCTGGGAAACCCTCCTGCACTGAAAGGCATTCCTGGTTCCCTTTTCAATCCTCTGGGGGAGTGCCATCAAAAAGCTTTGACAGACACAGAGATGGGTGCAAAAATAAAGATGACCGAATTAATGGGTGGAACAGACAGCACATTATTTAAGAATTCATGAGAATCAGTTCAGTGAGAGAAGAAAAGCTGAGAAGATCTAACAGACCCTCTAGGATGCCCTGAGGGAAAATCTCCTGGAGTGCTTGCTAGTTTCAGCTCCTCCATGCCAGAGTTTCTTACTACTTCAAGAATAAGGTTACTAAGCTGCTGCTGCTGCAGCTTTCAATGAAATGTAGATTGCTATTTCTTACCTACATGGTGGCAAAGTGTGTGTGTGTGTGTGTGTGTGTGTGTGTGTGAGAGAGAGAGAGAGAGAGAGAGAGAGAGAGAGAGAGAGAGAGAGAGAGAGAAATGGACCTAGAACCTTGTGAATGCTCAAGAAATGTTATACAACATTATTACTATATTCTAATCTAATATAGGCCTAGAAAGTTTTTTTAGCCTCTGAGACTTACTGCTGAATAATCTCTCCATTTCTAGTTCTTTTTTAGCTCTGAATAGTTTAACTCATGACTGACTCAATCTGGCTTCTCTCTTGGCCTCTGACTTTTTGTTTTGCTTGGCCTCAAATTAACTCTGGCAATCTGTTCTAATCTTCTGGCTTCTTCTAATTCTCTGACTTATTCTGTCTTCACCTGTGTCTAGCTTGTTCTCTTTTTGACCTGTCTCTGTAAAACTCTCCCAGTACAACTGCCTCCTTTCTCTTTCTCTCTTTCTCTCTGCACTCCTCTCTAAGTAGCTTCCCTTTCCTCTCTCTTTCCCTGAGAGTTGGGCATATCCTAGTCTGTCAAATCTTTCTATGATTCATTACTTTGTCTGTCACTCAGTCTGTCACTCAATTATACATCACTTTTAAACATAGGAGCTTCCTTCTTCAAACTATCTTTACTTTTATTGTTTGGTAATAAGGTGTGTGCTAAGGGCAGAGCCATATCACAACTAGAAACAGGTTTTTTTCAGTAAATAACACAATCTCAGAGCTCACAGCATGATCAAATATTCTTCAACAAGAATGATGGAAGAGCAGAGCAGTACAGCAGTGCATGTGCTATGGAGAGAGACAGAACTGGAGTTGTGATGGTGGTGACAGGTCTGAGACAGGGACGGTGTTGACAGTGGAGCAGGTTGTTGCCTAGTGGGATCAGTAGGATGGTGTCCAGCAGCCTGGAGCTTATGTAGACACAGACTCAGCCCCTGAACATGCCACCCAAGAGTGAAATCACCCTAGCCTAAAATGAGGAATGGTTCACTTTCTGTATTAGACCTTCTCAAAAGACCACTGTGGTTCATGATGCTACTAAAGGTCATGTGTAAGGTGGGGGCTGTGTTAATGTCCATTGCCTGTGTTACCACCTAACACTATGTGGATATCTGTGGTCTATTCAGTAGCCTGAAGTCATGTTGATATCCCTGGGCCATGCTTTTCCCCTAGGGGCCGTATTGATGTGAGTGGTCTATGCTTCCATCTGTGGCCCTGATAATGCCTGGGTCCCTGCTACCTCTAAGAGCCATGTCTGGGTCTGAGGTACTACTGTGGTCAGAGTCTATGTCTGTGGCCCATGTTACTGCCAAAGGCAGTGTGGATGTTTGTAGTCCTACTACAGCTAGGGCTATGTTCATACTTGGTATTGTAGCCAAAAAACATGAGGAAGTCCATGATTTGAGCTTCATCAGACTGTAAAGAGTTAGGAAGCTACTTTGACCGTGATATCAATGACTATAGACACACAATTGAGAGACACTTGGAAGGCTTCTGTCACAATCCCTATCCCCACCCTAATCTTGGCAAAATTAACAGTCTAAAAAAGAAGCCATCAAAGAGAGTTCTTGGAAATTGTGATGAAGATGCTGAAATGTAGCTCTCCACAGTTGATGGCTTCTGGCAGGATGCAGGTGGAGAAGGACTTGGTTTTCTCTAGGGAGAAGACCACTGAGAGTTTGTCCATGTTCCAGTAAGTATACTGAAAACACAAATTAGCCTTTAAAAATTTTTTTGTTGACAGGAGGTCACCAGAGCATGGGGATGGATGTGGAAGGACTGGGAAATGAGTGTGATTAGTATGTACAATGTGACCATTTCCAAAGAATCAACAAAAACATTATCTTGAAGAAAATAAGAACTCAATTCACTCTTTTTGATATGTTTACATTCATAGACAAACAAGGAAACTTCTGTCCCTTTTCATCTCATAAAGAAAAGAAAAATCAACTTGTATTTTGCCCTATGCCTTGTCCTGAGATTTTTACCGCAGGCGAATAGAGTGTACATAAGAACAGAGAAAGTGTACAGGTGCAGAGAGGGAAATATCTTTGACTACATCATCATTTGGCTGCAGACTATGAACACAGCCTCTGTCTTACTCTCAAATGCTGAGTGACCAGCCCTTCTCTAGGGTTCAGGGCAGCTCAGATAAATAAAAAGGAAGCATTTGTACTATGATGGTATATGGTTATACTTATAGCAAGTAACTCTCTCTTACTGTCTTGAAGGTGTATTTCAGTATGAACAAAAGGTCCCATGACTGATATATAGAGCAGGTCAAAAGGATACATGCACAGGTTTCACTGACACCTGAATTAAACCTCTACATGACACTTTCCAAGGAACTACAGATCTTTGGGACATGATAGCCAGGAATAAGTGTCTTTAGCTTCTGCAGCATCTTGATAATCCTGCAACATTGGAGGGGGAGGTGAGGAAGGGTAGGCATAGGACCACTGTGCATCCCTGGAGCTTACTGTGTAGACAAGACTAGCCTCAAACTCCCAGAGATCTGTCTGCCTCTACCTTCCACATGCTGGGACTAAGGACACATTCCACCAAGGCCAGCATTTTAGGTTATTGTTGATAAGGAATATTATTCCAATGACAATTTTAATTAGTGTGTTGGCAATAAATTTCTGGGGTAGGGTACAAGACAGTCCTGTTTATAGCATCTGCCAATTTCTGGGCTATGAATATTTCTTTCATTACCAATGAAAGCTACCAGTGGTTCACAGAATTTCTAAAAATTTTAACAATGAGCTCCTGTGGGCCAGAACAAACTCTCTCACATCATTGAACCTATTGTGACTTGCCTGTAAGGAAAGAAACATGTTACTCTTGATTGCCTGAGTAGTCTCTCCGTTTTCAAAATATGCTTCACCACACTGCCTAGACAGGGACTAGCCTGCTGCCCTGTCCAAAAGTGTCTCTTAGGGGCTCAGACAGGCAGTAGGATTACCCATGGAAAACTACTCAGACTCTCCTTTTTCAAATTTCTTTCAACCTATTGCAGTATGGTGATGTCACAATTTGGGCTGTGAGCTATTATTTCAAAAAGATTCTAAAAACTCATGGCAAAAAGTGCATGCATTGAACACTCTTAATTTTTGCCAGCAGCACATGGAAGTGACTGTGAATATACCTCTGTACTAAAGAAGCCAGGGTAGAAATGACACACAGCTGGAAAACACAGCCCCCATACCTGCCTCTACCCTTTGTCTTCTTCATGGAATTTTGACAGCATTATTTTGTTGTTGTTGTTGGGTTTTGTTGTTGTTGTCCTGGTTTGTTTGTGGGGATTTTTTTTTTTTTTTTTGCATGTGTGTGGTTGTTGCATTTGGTTTTGGAAAGCCTTCAATAGACTCTTTCCAAATGGCCCAGAGAGACCAAGAACAAGAAGAGACCAGAAGCAACTACTACTCTACACTAACAACTTTTGAATGACCCTAGTAAAAAGGGCATTTTTTCCTCTAATGAGGGAGTCCATCATCCTTTTGGAACAATATTTTCATCTTTTATTCGAAAACAATAGGGATCAGTTTCATGGGCTTAATTAAGATTTTACCCAGGTAACTAAAAATTTTCCTACCTTTTCAATATATGGGAAATCTACTCTTGGCTGATTATCAGGGAAGTTTGAGCTGCTCACATCTATCAATTTGCCCTCATTTGTCCCGTATTCCTGCCCATATCCTTTTGCCAGTTGGGGCTGGCAATGTGGCCTTTCAGTCCCAGAAGCTCAAAATGGTGATCATCACTAATCTCATATCTAAAATGCCACCTGGATGCAAATTGCCTTTATATGTATTGATAGACAGGAGACACTAGAGCTGGGAGGACATGTTAAAGGAAGTATTAGACAGAGAAATTCATCTGTTTCCCACAATGACAGTTACATAAACCACAATGACAGGTATATACACTACATGGAAGCCAAGAAAGCATTTGGGTTGACTGTGAGAAGTCTTGGTTCTGATCTGTCAAATTCAGCTCTATCCTGGTATACTTCCAATGATGTAAAACAGATGTTAACAAATACACTGAAGTTATAGGACCACCCCTGAAAATACATAGCCATAGGGTCTTCTTCAGAAACTCATGAGGAATGTATGCTTACCAAACTACTGTTAAATTTGAGTAAGTACAGACTGGATTTATCAGAAGTGAATATCTGGCATTATAACTTGCCTGAGAAAGACCAAAGTCTGTCTTGAAGAATGGTTTTGTGTTCCTCAGGCACTGTCTCCTGCAGTCTGCACAGTGGGCAACATGCTTCTGGCCAGCTTCACTGCATTTATTAATCCCTCAAGAAAGGAAAACATTTTGAGTTGGAACAACTTCCTCTTTTGCTTCCTTTTTGAAGGTTTTATCAAAGCAAACTAAACAAGGCTGCTACTGGTTCATCACATTGAAAGTTATCTGAACAAGAAAGTAAAAAAGGTGTATAGAACAGGACCTTACATTTACAGGTCCTTGTAAAATGAGAGTCAGCTCCTTCAGTGGGCCATTGTCACTGCCAGCTGGGGAGATCTATTCTAGCTAGGCCAGACTTCTCAGATTACCCAAAATATACCCTGCCATTCCACCTAGAGGTCACACTGTTCCCTATCCTCTTGTTTGGAAATGTGCCTTTTCTGACCTAGTTCGTGCCTAAGTCCTTTTCCCTATTAGACTCTGAGCTGAAGTCTCTAGTTTATGAACCCTTCCTGTCTTTTTCTTCCCCTCCTGCCATCACCCCATCCACATGGTTATCTGCCTCCTGAAATTTCATATTTGGTCATTCCCCATTAGTTTTCCAGCCGTGCCAAAAGAATCCTTAAGGCAGAAACCAGATCTTATTATAACAATATTTTTACATTCCTTAGAACCTTGCAAAAAATGAAGTTCATCAGAAATGGTCAGCAAATGTTGCTCTGCTGAGGACACGAAAAATACTGAGGGTCAGAGAGGTCAAAAAGTTTGCCTAAGGACAGAAATTTAATAAAGCTGGAGCAGACATTCACATCCATTCTTCAACTCACAGGTCTATAGGGATATTTTCCCCCATATAAAGTCTCAGGTTTAGTTTTGGATTTCTCAAGACTTAATGAATTCATACTGAGTTGGCTCAAGCAACTTAACTCAGCAATGCTTGTTAACAGTTGACTTTATTGAACACCTGCTATGTCCTGGCGTCTGCAAAAGTCCTACAGCTGTTGTCTGTGACTCTTCTTAGAGCCAGAAATATCACCTGCTCCAACCATGATTGGCTGTGCTCTCATTCGTATGCAGGCATGCTCCTATCTTACAGAAAGAATACTATTTCCAAAAGATAGGAATAATTTGGGAACTCGGCTAGAGTTCATTTTATTATATCCACTTAATAGACTATATAAAATGAATTGAAACTTTTAGGATGACAATCATTTTAAGAATATACATAGAATTAGAAGCAAATGACATACAATTGCTCATAGGACAAGTGGAAAAAAAATTGTCCTAGAGAAGTACCAGTCATACTATCTAAGCTGCTGTCTTCTCTGTTTTCCCATAATGTTAAGGTGAGCTGGACCCCACTTCTATTCTTCACTGAGAGAAGACTTAGAGAAAATAGTCTTAGACATTTTGACTAACAATATACAGAAGAAGAAAAAAAAAAACACCACTGTATTCCAGGAAAAGAATTGCCTTTACAGTTCCTTACAAACATCTGGATTTCCTCTGCCCATTATACAAAAGGCAGCATGCACTAAGTATGTAGATTCTCTCAACTTACTTGGGGGAAGTAATAGAATATCATGACCTTTGGGTACATTTACTCAGCCTGTTTGATTTGTGGTTTGAATGAAATGCTCCCCCACCCCCCTTTGGAAAGGATTAGGAAGTATAGCCTTGTTGGAAGAGGTTTGAGCAGGATTGAGGTTTCAAACGCTTCTCACCATTTCCAGTGAGCTCTCTGCCTCCTGCTTGCCATTACAGACATGATGCTCTCAGATGTTTCTGCCATCATGGGATCTGTCACAGTGCTGTCAGTCATTCAGGTTAAGTCGCTGGAACCACAAGCCCAATTAAACACTTTTTTTTCAAGTTACTTTGCTCATGGTGTTTTACCACAGTAGTAAAAAAGAAATTAAGACAGCTTTTTGGAAGTCAGTATAAGGGTCATGAAATTCCTTGTTCCAACTTCTACTGGTTGCATAAATGTGAGTCAATTATTAACATTTGATGTTTATCTCAGTGATTTGTTTTTCACTTTATATGGTGCGAAATCTATGTGTATCCTGAGGAAAACCTGCTTTGAGCTTGGAATTTTGGCCTTTGCTTGTTCTAGCAGTACGCAGCAACATACTTTCCTACAAAGTTGGGCACTAGTAATACAGGAGCTCCCAGACCATTGTGTGTGCACATATGGAACCAACTGGCAGTTTTCAGCATGCTCAATGTCAAAGCTAGAATATTCCATAGATTAGATGCTTACAATGCACTTGCCACTTATAGTGGGTTTGAAGACATAACACAATCATAAACAGTACTTCTTATTTAACCCTTCATCCAAATAAGCCTGGAAAGAGATTTTCCATTGGCACAAACAAGATGTCCTCTCCTCTTCAATGGTTAAGTGTGTGAGTAGCTCTGCTCAGAAAGTGACCCTGGGCAGAGGCAAGCTCTGCCTGCTAGCTGGGAAATTACGGGCAGTTTTTGGTCCCTCAAGCCTCTGAGGACCTCTTACTTCACTCTTCACCCTCTGCCCTTGTCCTTTCCCTAAGACCAGCTCTTGTCACATAAATGTGGTCTCGTGTAACTACTTAGAATATATTTTTGACTCAAGGGGATGAGAAAGGACAGAGACCAACCTTCTAGGCTTCAAATAAAAAGCAAATTGAACTCATTTACAACTTCTAAATAGCCTCTTTGTAACAACCAAGCCACCTCTAATTAAGTCTAGAATAATGATCTCCTATGGGCGGTACTTTATTGATTATATTCAGCTCAATGCTAATCAATCATTCCAGCTAGTATTTCTGCTTCAGGCTGAAGCCAATGTGCCAGGCTTCATAATGCTTTACAGAATATGTATAAATGGGGATAACAGAAGCTCGGAGTATTATGAAGTGCAAAGTCATAATTACCAGAGGTCTTTGATAGATTTCTATGTGACCCATTCAAGTCCAAGTTGTTTGGCCAACATAGATTATGGTCTGAAAACACAAGGAGTCTTTGTATTCATAAAAGTGAAGATGATTCAATCTGTTTCCTACTCAATTTCCACTAAGGCTCTCGGAGTCTGAGGAGTTGCTAAATGAAGTAGCTAGCCATAACTACACAATAAACTACCTAAAATTATGACTGAATACAACCACCACTTTCTTAGAACATAATTTGGGAGACTGACGTGTGCCTGGACTTAGTTCCTGATTCATCTGTTTTTGTCACCAGAATTCATTCATGTATGTGATGACATCAGCAAGTATGAGGCCACTTGAGTGCTAGATGTTGTTCAATGATCTTTGCTAAGACAATATGTATCTTCTCTATGTGTCTCTAACTTGACTAGCTTTGACTTATTCACTCACCTATTCAATGAGGCTCCAAGAACCCCTAGAGAAAGTAAACACTCAACAAAGCACAATTCCAATCATAGTTTATATCATCTTAAACTTGTCCTGGTGGTTAACATGAACCACATGCCTCAACTCTGTGTCAGTGTGAGACAGAGACACAGGTACAGGAGGCTAGAACAAATTACTGCCAATAGCTGCAACAGCCTACCATAAGGGATAAACCTGTAGCTTTAAAGCACATTCTCATTTCAGATAATTTGTGTAAGGCACAGATTGTATCCCTAACTTTCATTGTAAAACTATTATCTCTTATCTACTTGTGTGGATAGTTTTTCATCAACTTGACATAAGCTAGAGTCATTTGAAAGGTGGGAGTCTCAATTTAGAAAATGCTCCATAAGACCAGGCTGTAAGCAGGCCTGTAAGGCAGTTTCTTTATTAGTGATTGCTGGGGGAGAGCCTATCCCAGTGTGAATAGTGCCTCCCTTGATTGGTCGTCCTTGATTCTGTAGGAAAATAGGGTGAAAAAGCCGTTGAGAGCAACCCAGTAAGCAGCCCCTCCATGGCCTCTTCATCAGCTTCTGACTCCGGGTTTCTCCCCTGCTTAAGTTCCTGTCTCAATCTCCTTCGATGATGAACAGTGATGTGCGAATGCAAGCCAAAAAAGCTCATTCCTCCCCAAATTGCTTTGGTCATGGTGTTTTGTTACAGTAAGAGAAACCCTAAGATACTACTATATACGAAGCATCCTTGGAAATATTTTATATGAGTTACATAATCCATACAATCATCCAAGTTGTCCTATACATACCAAATGTAAGATCTAAACCCAACTCATTGGAGAGCCTTAGTTTTAAGGTTCTTAAGTCTTGTATAGAACTCCCCATCATGTAAACCATATATATATATATATGTATCTATATATATATAAAACAAAAAACATAATTTGACAGAGACTTTTCTTTTTTTTTTAAGTTGGCAGTATGTTAGCTAAATTTATTTTCCATTTGTATTAGCAAGGAGTAAATCACAGTTTAGTAAAAGGTGAGAATAAAGTCAAATTTTAGAGTTGTCTGTGATGATAAAGCCAGGCTGAAATTAATATGAACAGTTTTACCATTAAGAGGACTATGTTAGTAAGATTTCCATTGCTGTTCCTAAGATAGATAAACTTTTATTTTGATACTTTATTTACATTTCAAACATTTCTTCCTTTCCAGATCTCCCCTTTGGAACCCCCCCAACCCCTCCCCCTCCCCCTGCCTCTATGAGGGTATTCCCCCACCCACCCACCCACCCACTCTCATCTTCCCTCCTTGGCATTCCCCTATACTGGGGCATCTAACACCCTTAGGCCCAAGGGCCTCTCTTCCCCCTAATGGCTAACAAGACCCTCCTCTGCCACATATGTGGCTAGCACCATGGGTCCCTCCATGTGTACTCTTTGGTTGGTGATCCAGTCTACTGGAGCATCGGAAGGTCAGGCCAGTGGACACTGTTGCTCCCTCCATAGGGCTGCCAACTCCCTCAGCTCCTTCAATCCCTTCTCCAACTCCTCCATCTGGGATCTCACACTCAGCCCAATGGTTGCTGTGAAGTGACCCTTGGGTATTCCAAACATTTGGGCTAATAACCACTTATTAGTGAGTACATACTGTGTTCATTCTTTTGTGATTGAGTTACCTCACTCAGGATGATATATTCAAGTTCTATCCATTTGCCTGCGAATTTCATGAAGTCATTGTTTTTAATAGGTGAGTAGTATGCCATTGTGTAAATGTACCACATTTTCTGTATCCATTCCTCTGTGGAGGGACATCTGGGCTGTTTCCAGTTTCTGGCTATTGTAAATATGCTTACTATGAACATAATGGAGCATGTGTCTTTATTACATGTTGGAGCATCTTCTGGTATATGCCCAGGAGTGGAATAGCTGGGTCTTCGGGTAGTATTATGTTCATTTTTCTGAGGGTCTGCCAAACTGATTTCCAGAAAGGTTGTATTAGCTTGCAATCCCACTAGCAATGGAGGAGTGTTCTTCTTTCTCCACATCCTTGCCAACATCTGCAGTCACCTGAGTTTTTGATCTTAGCCATTCTGACTGGTGTGAGGTGGAATCTCAGGGTTGTTTTGATTTGCATTTCCCTGATGACTAAGGGTGCTGAACACATCTTTTAGGTGCTTCTCAGCCCTATGAGTTTCCTCAGTTGAGAATTCTCTGTTCAGCTCTGTTCCCCATTTTTTGATAGGGTTACTTAGATCTCTGGTGTCTAGCTTCTTGAATTCTTTGTATATATTGGATATTAGCCCTCTATCGGATGTAGGATTGGTAAAGATCTTTTCCCAATCTGTTGGTTGCCATTTTGTCCTATTTACAGTGTCCTTTGCCTTATAGAAGCTTTGTAATTTCATGAGGTCCCATTTGTCCATTCTTGATCTTAGAGCATAAGCCATTGGTGTTCTGTTCAGGAACTTTTCCTCTGTGCCCATGTTTTCGAGAATTTTCCCCACTTTCTCTTCTATTAGATTCAGTGTATCTGGTTTTATGTGGAGGTCCTGGATCCACTTGTACTTGAGCTTTGTATAGAGAGATAAGAATGGATCAATTGGTAATCTTCTACATGTAGACTGCCAGTTGAGCCAGCACCATTTGTTGAAAATGCTGTCTTTTTTCCACTGGATGGTTTTAGCTCCTTTGTCAAAGATCAAGTGACCGTAAGTGTATGGGTTCATTTCTGGGTCTTCGATTCTATTCCATTGATCTACCTGCCTGTCACTGTACCAATACCATGCAGTTTTTATCACTACTGCTCTGTAGTATAACTTGAGGTCAGGGAGGCTGATTCCCCCAGAAGTCCTTTTATTGTTGAGAATAGTTTTTGCTATCCTGGGTTTTTTGTTATTCCATATGAATTTGAGAATTGCTCTTTCTAAGTCTATGAAGAATTGAGTTGGAATTTTGATGGCGATTACATTAAATCTGTAGATTGCTTTCAGCAGGATAGCTATTTTAAGTATATTAATCCTGCCAATCCATGAGCATGGGAGATCTTTCCATCTTCTGAGGTCTTCTTCGATTTCTTTCTTCAGAGACTTGAAGTTCCTGTCATACAGATCTTTCACTTGTTTGGTTAGAGTCACACCAAGATACTTTATATTGTTTGTGACAATTGTGAAGAGTGTCATTTCCCTAATTTCTTTCTCAGTCTTGACAAAGCCTTTTCAAGCTCCTGGCAGATGTGTCTCTTTCCCTGGAACATATCTTCCTTGAGGGCCCAACAGTGAAGACAGTGTTTTGCCCTTAGGCATCTTTTGAAATGAGGTAGCCCAGGGCAGATATGGAAGCCAGGACAGCTTTAAGGTCCTCTGCTGGGATAGAGCTCTTCTATAGCCTTGCCTGAGGATACAGATAGCATTATCAAAATTAAGTCCTTAAAAATGTGTTTTCAGGAGATCTAATCTAGCTTTAACATGTCCTTATACCAAGGACAGTTGAGAAGGCCCAACCAAATACTGCAGGTTAAAAGTATCCTATAAATTTCATGCTTTAGAAATTTAACCTCCTAGATCATGTTAATGGTATTGGAAGGTATGAAAGTCATGGTTTATCCATTCATAAGTTAATGGAGTACTTGGTTACCCTGGAAATGGCTTTTTTCTAAAACCCATCTCTCCAGTTCATTTGATCTGTTCTGCCACATTATGTCTTTTGCTTTATTATGATACAGCTAGAAAATGATGCTGAAACCTCAGTGGAGCTCTTGGGTGTGGTTTCTAGAAGCATGAGCCAAAATACACTGCTTTTCCTTCAAAATCATCCCATACAAGATTATTCTGTTACAAAAATAGAAAGTAAGATACCATGAGAGTCAAAGATTATGGAAGGTTAAAAAAAAAAAAAAAAAGCCCTACAAAGTGGGAACACTTTGATGAGAGTCCAAAAGGGGGTGGGGGTGGGGGGGAGAGAACTTTATCAGTTTTCATGATCCACCAGTAGAAAGAAAGCTAGTGTTGCATAACAGCCCACAAAAAGGGCCTCACCCTAAAGTGGGCCCAAGGCATCTTCTCAGCCTTTTCCCAGAAGTGGCCTGAAGTATTAACCATGGAGTACTGCCAAGACCCTGGGACTAGAAACAGAACAAGTATGTCACCTTAATCTACTGCACTTTAAGGTGTTTAACTTCATCATCTTTTTATGCTTTTATTACACTCCTGGAGGGAAGATGACAGGTGACAAAGGAAAGGGACAACCAACTTTTGTTTTGTAGGTAATAGTGCTAAGGTCAGGGGATAACTTTCTTAAATAACTTAAACGTAGACAGCTTAGAGGAGAAATAATTATACTTGTTCTGGAATAATTTGTTTTATTTTCCTTTACAATTTCTCCTATGTTTGGTCCTCCATAGATACCCTGGATTCCTACAGAATTAGAAGCAACATGCATTTCTAAGCATCTGCCTCCTCACTGCAGTCCCCGCAGCCACAAATAGGTCTCCAAAAATGATACCTGGTGTGGCTTTTTGTGACCAGGATGGGGCCTTTGAGAATCAACACAGTTTGAATTTCTTGCTTCTATTTTCAGAAATGCTGCTGGATACCTCTCAAAGAATTAATTATTGAGCAAATTGGCCTGAAGGAGAGACTGAATATTATATGTGTAGGGCCTCTAAGACAATCAAGATTGTCACTCAAAAATGTCCCACTGTCTTCCTGTGCAAGTAAGAAAACTGTACATTCCTTGGCAAAACCCAAGAAATGGCATTTTTTAGTGTTTCATTTTAAAACATTCTCACCTTTAACACTAGTCCTCCTCAAAGTCCCTCAGCTCATCTTCTTTAAGATGCATTTCTTTATTGAAATTCCATTTATCTTCCTCTTAAAAAAGTCTTGCCCATTCATGCAATTCAGATGGAGTGGGGTGGGCAATGATACTCTACTATCTTCCCAAAGCATTCAGTGGAATTTTATTAGTCTAATATCTCAAGTCAAAAAATAATAATAAGGTAAAATAAAATAAAAATCCCTAGATTCATCGATGACTTTCTTCCTCACAACTCCCATCCAGTTCTTCTGTGGCAACATACCTGGTGACTCAACATACCATTTGACCAATCTAACTAATCAAACCATGACTAGTCAAGGCTTAAAGCCCCTGTAGTATTCATTTTCCCTGGTCACATGACACCACATACCATAGTTTGTAACCCAGACAGGGCTTTTCTAACTTGAAAACCTATAAAACCTGAGACATCCCTAAATCTAAAGATTGCAATATACATGTCAGTATGACCACAAAGGAAAATTTCTCGCCTAACTGCATGTGACTGGTCAATTAGAACACATGTACATTAAAAAGAAAAATGGTTAGCACATACCTCCAGGCTACATAAATTAGGTGTTTATTTAACACATGTTCAAGTTAGACGTCGGCTCCATCCCCAAAATATCTCATTAGATAAATATGCAAATGTTCTAAAATTGAAAAACACTTGAAATACTCTGATCTTCAGAATTATGAGGAATGGATCCTCGTTATGTTTTTATTTCTACTATATCAGTACAAAGATCCTCACTTATGTCTCATTCTACAACAATGCTACTATTTCATGTGTGGATGGTACTTTTCAGTTAAAACATCTTCTCATATTGTTCATCACTATTCCATAGATAAGGATAGAGGTTTAGGATGGTTCCCCGACACAGTCAAGGCTGTAGATGTTCCATGTGAAAGAGAAAAGCGAGAGAGCTACAAATTCATTACTTCATCACTGCTAAAAATACATCTTTATCCTCTCTGAACAGGTGTATAAGAAAGATTGGTAGTGTCCATAGCATAGGGCAATGTTTACCTTGGTTCTACTTGGCATATGTAATCTCAAGTGAGCAGCAAGGCAAGATAGCATATTAATTTAGTTAGTCCTGCGACCAGAAAACTTCTTCAAAGTCTTGTTAGTCCTCAAAAAGAGATAAAGAAGTTATTTATTCTTCTCCAGGATATTTCATAACAGCCCCTGACTAAAAGCAATGTAAATTTCTATCAGAAGGGAACAGAGCTATAAATTGTGGTATAATCATGTAACAAAAGTCTGCAAAACAACAGTGATACATACAAATAAATACTCCCTGCATGAAAGAATGTGGATGAATTCTATACAGATAATATTAACTGAATGAAACAAGATCCAAAATAATATGTTTTAGATACAGAAAGAAATATATTTTGATTGCTAACAGAACACTGATTATTCTGCATAGGTAAGAGCGGTATCAATTATGAAAGGGTGTGATGGACTACATTAAGGTATTGGTAATGTTATATATTGGGATTCAGCAATGTATAGCCATGAAGTAAATATGACCAAATACCCAATTCTATACATAAGTTTTGATTAAAACCAAGAAACAGACCTCATTAGCATATGATCTTTGGGTGCTTTTATGCCTAAATAATTGAATCTCAAAAGAGAAACACTGCTGATCTCTGTTCTATACCAGGATCTGAGTAGCAATATGTATACCTATGTAGAGGAGAAACTTCAGGAATCCATGTACATCCACTACTATACTAAACATTAGTACTAAGAAGATGAGTCATCATGAGAGAGTGAAAGTGAAAAAGAATGAAAGAACCCTTTAAAATGCAGAACTTACAGCCATGCCATGTATAATAGGTGGATGAGAAAAGAGAGCTTATAAACACATAGTCTTGAGCTACAAAGACTAGAGGAAGAGTAGTGCTTTTTTCCAAATGGTTTTATTCAAACCTGCTATTTGAACCTTTTTTAAATCATAGATGAACTTGAATTTCAATTTGTACTCTCCTAATTTTTTCAATATACAACCTAAACAAGTTACTTAATTATCTCTAGCCCTCAATTCCCTAACTGTAAAATTGATATAACAATGGTATCTCAGTAGGTTATTATAAAAATTAAGTGTCATAAATATGTGTAAAGTACTTAAAGCACCACTGATGGGAATTGCAGTATTAATTTTAAAATGTAATAAAAACCATGAATGTTCTTGTCAGAAAAATAAACATACTTACATTCATAGACTTTAAAAGTCTTAAGAGGCATAATAACACTTCCCTTTAGCCCACAGTGGGTCCCAGTTCTTGTTGTAAAGGCATTGTGGAGGCATGACAGGTCCTCAGCTATCTCCAAAGCCCCAAGAATGCTCAAGGCAAGTACAAAGCATTCCTGCCGAACAGACAACAATCAACAGCCATGGGGTCTCCTCTATTAGCCAGGTGACAAACTGACATCTAATTGCACAGTCTTCCATGCTAACTTGCCAGGTGACAGGATCTAGGGAGCCCTGAAAGGCACATGCTGTGAGGTGAAACCAGCCTTTCATCTCAAGCTATGTCCACATGTGGCAGCTACTCCCCCAAGTACAGAGATGTAAAAGAGTAGAGTTCCCAGGAACAGTGCTAAGAATAAAGATCTGGGGTACAGTGTCCTAAAATTCATCAATCTCCACTGCCTTGGGGGACTGTTTGTCACTTGCTGGAACATAGCTGGTTTCCCTGGAAGTATTATTCTTGTATTACCACTGACCTGCTGGGGAGACACTAGTCCAGTTTCTAAGAGACAGGTGTAATGATGCTTTCCCTGGTGTGGTAGACAGACCTGCCCCACACCTAGTGTAGAAAAGAAATGAGCTGTTTTTTGCTGGTATCTGTATTATAAGGAAGCCCGGGACCTTCCCCACATGACAAGTACTGAGGTGAGACACAGCATTGGACAAAGGACAAAGACTGATGATCTCTGGCCTTGTAATTCTCTCTCTCTCTCTCTCTCTCTCTCTCTCTCTCTCTTGCTATTCTGGGGGTCAAAATCTGATGGCCTCTGGAAATTTAACTCTCTCTTGCTATTTTGTGGCTTAAAAGCAGCTGGTTTCTGGCAATTGACTCCTGCTGTTAGCAGAAGAGGATTAAGAAACCACTCAGGCTCTTTGCTCTTCTGACTTGAAGGTCCCTCACTGATCAGGCAAGAGGCTCAGAGTTCACTAACTATTTGTGAGCTAAAGAGAAAAGAAGAGGAAGAAAGGGTGAAGTCAAGCACACACATAAACACACACAGACACACACACATTCTGGCCATGTCTATCCACCTGTCATAACAATTCCATGCATACTTACATACATATACATACACCTATACATGTATGTATGTACATACATATAGACAAGCAGACATATACATATGTACACTTGGTGAATGTGGCTGAGCCCCAAATACTACACATACTCATTTGGTGGATGAGGCAGAACCCTAGATGTCACACTTTATTTCTTCTCTCTGGCCTTCCTTCACCTTCTTAGACAAAAGTTCTTTATAAAATTACTTCATAGATAAAATGTTACACAAAATGGGAGTTACATAAGGATATAAGTTGATAGTAAGTTCAAAGCAGTGTTTTATTCTATAAGCTCATTATAAGTTCAAAGCAACAGTTTCACATGGTCTTTATCATAGTGCACACCTGTGGCTTCATCCTTGGACTTGATCTAGAATGAATGTTTTTTCCTTGGTCACAAATTTGTTCCAAGCCTATTTCTCTTCTTAGTGTAATTATGAAAGCTCATTATATTCTTTGTGTTGTAGCATTTGCTTACTATTCTATGAGGAGGGACACATTCTATTCTTGATTCTAACCTTATTACCTCTCTCTGGCAAAACAACAAAAATCATCTCCTTAAACTTTCTTCCTAAAATTATTTGCATCAAATTAGGAATTCTATAAAGTCATTAATTCATCTAAACAGCATTAATTTATGGAAGTTTATCTTCAAGTTGATCTGCTGGAAATTTGCTCAATAGGGTGGGCTATTTAATGCTCAGGAATTCTTAGGCTATGTAACACTGACAGGAAAGGCATATCAGCTGCAAGAAACAATTCTGAGAAAAAGTCTCTAAGGAACCTGCACTCTCAGAGCTCACCCATTACAGGCCATGCAAAATGATGGGCCATCTCCAGAAAATTCACTTATATCCCTTAGTCTTTCCTAGGTGGATTCTGACACAAAGAGATGGGTGTTTTAATGTTCCCTGACACTGAGGGAATCACAACTCATATGCTCCCCACTGCAGGAGGAATTGATATCCAACTCTAGGAGAGACTGGTGGGAGCTTTGCAACTGTCTGTGAAAAACAAACACAACATAAAACTGAAACAGAAACAAAAGGGGTAGGGCACATATAAACATTCCAATAAATCAACTGGCCGACAGATCTTTCAAAAAAAAACCTGTCAAACTTTGGTTTATTCTAAACAAGGTAAAGAACAGGATAATCCATGTCACTAAAACAAGGAATGTGAAAAAAGCATTCCTTCAAGCTAATGTCCAGCTTGAAGCTGGGTCTGCAAGAAGTTAGATAGGAGGGCACCAGGAAAATCACAGCTGCCTCCTGAGAGACAACCCCCCCTCCCCCATTGTTTTTATGCTTCGTTGGAGCTACAATTGGCTTCATTGCTCTGTTCCAGAAACTACAGAATCAGGCAACTTTCCCAGTTGCCACAAAGTAACAAATCAAAGAAAGATTTGACAGAATGAGTTATGCCCAACTCTCATAAGAACACAGGAAAGAGAAGCTATTTAAGAGCAGCACAGAAAGAGGGAGGCAGTTGAGAGTCAATGGAGTGAGCGGAGTGGAGTGGAGTTGAATGCAGGTCAGCAGAAGCAGTTGAAGCCAAAGAATGTGAAGGAGCTAGAAGATTAGAACAAATCAACAGAGTTACTTTGAGGCTTAGCAGAGCAGTTGAGTGAGAAACTGAGAGAAGCCAGATTGAATCAGTCAACTTGGAGAGAAGTTTGAACCAGAGCATCTGAGTTAAACTAACTAGCCAGAGTTCAGAAAGAACTAGAAAGGGAGATTAATCAGCACTAAGTCTCAAAGACTGAAACATTCTAGGCCTAGGTTAGCAAACAGAGGCTGGAAGATTGTACAGAGGATAGAAGATTACTGGTATAGGCCTAGGCCTAGGAATAGTTAAAACAGGGATAGAAGTGTCCTGGGTCAGCCCAAAACATGTATTTGTAAAGCTTGGGTACAGTTATCATCTCATCGCTTCCTCTGGTGAATAAGTTACTTTTAAAGACATGGGCTTATGTACACAATAAAAGACAAAAATTTTTAAAGTATATAGAAATAAAATTTAAAGGAATACATAGAAAATGTGAATATACCCACAATCAACAAGCAGACTGAACTGAGAATATCCCTAAAACACAATGACTTCACTGGTGAATTTTACCTAACATTTAAAGAATAATTAATATCAATCTTCCAAAGCCTCTTCCACAAATGAAAAGAGGGAAAATTACCCTCAGAACATATTATATAACACTACTATTATAGTGATTGTGACCCAGATAAAGACTATAATTTTGTAAACTGCAAACTAAAAGACCCTTCATAATACCCCAGTAAACAGAAGCAGCAGACAAATAAGATCACATAGCATTAACCAGGAATGCAAGGTCCCCCAATTTAGGATAAATATCCCAAGGACAACCATATTTCTAAATAGTAGCAGCACATAATCCAAGAAATACATAATTAATATTAGCAACAAACAATATGTTAGAGCTGGAGAGATAGGTCAGCAGGTGAAAGGATTTTTTCATGCAAGCCTAACATCTGAATTTGATCTCTTGAACTCACAGTAGGAGAAGAAAACAGATTCATAAAGGTTATCTTCTGACCTCCACACTCATACCACAGCACAGGCAAAGGTAAGCCTACACACACATACACAACACACACCCAACACACACCCAACACACACACAACACACACACAACACACACACAACACACACACACACATAATAAATTAAACATTTCTGAATAGATTTAATTAAAAAAGTAAAAGTTCGCACACTCAAAAATGTATAACATCACTGAAACAAAATAAAGAAGACTAAGATAATCTATCTAAATTGCTTATATAATAATAAGAAAGAAAGCTATCCTTTGTTTTCTGTGTGGAAGTATTATTACATCTTAGATGGAAATACTCTCTAAACTGATTAATAGATTCAATGTAATCACTTATTAAAACCACAGCTGGATACTTCTACAAAAATTAACAAACTAACACACTGGGGAAAATATAAAAGACACAAAATAATCAAATCAAACAATAATCAAGAGAACTTAAAAAGATAAAAGACCAAAATTAGATGGCTTATACTTCCCAATTTCAGAATTTACTGTGAAGCTACAATAATCAAGAATGTAGTACCAGCACAAGAATGAGACTGCAATTAAAAATTAGGCCTCCCATTCAGAGTTTACTTTTTAACAATGATGCTAATAAAATTTAATAGAGAAAGAATAACATCTTTGAAAAACTGTATATCCACAATAAAAAGAGTAAAATCGAATCCTTACCATATACCATGTTACAAAATTAACTCAAAATGAATCCAAGACCTAAATGGAAGATCTAAAACTGGAAATATCACTTGTGTTTTTAGATAAAGCAATCTGTTCTTAGGTATTATGTTAGTTGGGGTTTTGTAGAGCAACATAACTGATAGGATAAAATATATGTATGCAAGTTATTAAATTACATATTGCATTGAAATAGCTAACAACACTCGTTTCACAGCTGCAAGTCTGAGAGCCAGGGAGTTGCTCTATCCTTGGCCCTGGGTACCCCAGGAGTCTCATCAGTCAGAGAAGTCCCACAATGGCCATGTCACACTGGAGAGGCCAACAACCTGGAAGTTGTTTAGCCCACAAAGCTGGGTCCTTTAAAGCATATGCTAGATCCCTCAGTAGGCTCAATCCAGTATCAAAACCCTTGAGGATTCCTAGAGAGCCATGTGATAGAAGCCTGTCATATTGGCTCTGATGTCAGCAACAGCAGCAATGGCCAAACACCTCAGCAGCAAGAGAGAAGGCCAAGAGAGAAAGAGACCATCTTCCTTCTGCCATGCCATTATGTCTGGGCTGCTACCAGAAGATGCCACCCACATTTGGTCTTTCCACACCAATTGAAGCAATCATGACAACCCTTCATGTCAGTCAGCACACTCAGGTGATTCTAATTTGTTGCATGTTGACATAAAACCAACCATCACAGGTATACCTAAAAGAAACTTCAACAACAACAGAATATATATGCATACAAATTGGACTTCACTAAAATTTAAAAACATTGTACTTCAAAAAAAAAAAAAAAACCAAACAAACCTATTAAGAAAGTTAGAAGCCATAATAACAGAAACCCGAAATCACAGCACTTGGGAGAATAAGCTAAGAGGATAATGAGTTCAAGGTTGGCTTGGGTTACATAGTGATTTCTACAGACCTTAGCAAGACTCTATCTCACAATAAACAATAACAACAATAATAAAGTGAGCAGGAAAGAAGACAATCCACAAAATGGGAGAAAGAAATTAGGGTACACATCCAAAACAGGTTTGTGTATCAACTAAAGAACTCTCAGTTCAATGACAAAAGAAAAACCCATGATTTAATGAGGTAAAGGATATGAACAGACATGTAGATAAATGATAAATACATTGAAAAAAGATGTTGGATATTATTAGTCAAAAGAGAAATGCAAGTTAAAATTTAATGTGCTGGTATTTTGCACTCATTCTGAAGGCTTTAAGGAAAAAGAATTTTAAAAGAAATCTACCATATTGACAAAGATGTAGAGAGACTGGAATCTCACATAAGCCTAGGATAGCGCAAAATGCTGCCACTGCAGTGAAAGAAATTCTGACAGTTTCACAAAAGATACAGAAAGCACATGATCCAGTGAGGCCAGATTCTTTGTGGGAACACAGCTTGGCTAGCCTAAAATCAGCTTCTGTCTTCAGAGAAGACAGGAATCTTCTCTGAAGCTTCACAAGCCAGCATCCTGTGCTTCCATGTTTTCACCAGAGCTAACCACCAAGCTCTCCTTACAGCATCTTACTTCCAGATCCAGATTCTTCTTTTTCTTCTCATAAACCAGATCTGAAGACCTATAAACAACACCATCAAGTTTATTATAGTAGCAGTCTCACTTAACAATGGCTTCCATATTATCCTCATCATTGTGAAATTCCTGACAAAAACAATGCAAAGGAAGGACTTTTTTGGACTCATAGATTGAAAGGATATGGTCTGGCACCATAGGAAGGAAATGATGGTAGGAGCAGCTTGTAGCTACTGCATATGGGTTTCCATCTATGGTCGATTGGCGGGTTGCTTTGGACCTATGCAGAGGCAGTTTCTCCCCATGGAAGTGTGAGCAGAGGAAGCAACATGACTTGTTGCGAATAGGAAGTAAGAGAGTGGTACTGAAAGGGGCAGAGTCCCAATATCCCCTTAAAAGCTATTTCTCATGCAGGAACAGGAGCTGGAGCAGAGACTGAGGGAATGGCCAACTAATAACCAGCCCACCTTGAAACCCATCCCATGGGCAAGCACCAATCCCTGATACTATTAATGATACTCTTGTTATGCTTGCAGACAGGAGTCCACCTTGGCTGTCTTCTGAAAGGCTCCACCCAGCAGCTGACTCTGACAGATACAGATACCTATAGCCAAAGAGTAGATGGAGCTTGGGGACTCTTATGGAAGAATTGGAGGAAGGATTGCAGGCTCTGAAGGGATAGGAACTCCACAGGAAGACCAATAGGGTCAACTAACCTGTTCCCTTAGAGCTCTCAAAGACTGAACCAAAGAATATACATGGGTATGTAGTAGATGTGCAGCTTGGTCTTCATATGGGTCCAGAACAACTGTGGTGGGGGTTATCTCAAAAGCTGTTAGCTGCAGGTGAGATATGTTCTTCCAACTGGACTGCCTTGTCTGACCCCAGAGGGAGAGGATGCACCTAGCCTCAAAGACTTGGTGTGCCAAGGTGGGGAGGATACCCAGGGAGCCCCCACCTGCTTAGAAGAGAAGGGGAGGATGTGGAAGAAAGGATTGTGGGAAGTGTGACTGGGAGGGGGGCAGGGAGTGAGTTGTAACGTGAATAAGTTAAGAAGAAGAGGAGGAAGAGGAGGAGGGGGAAGAGGAGGGAAGGAAGAGAAAAAGAAGAGAAGAAGAGGAGGAAGAGGAGGAGGGGGAAGAGGAGGGAAGGAAGAGGAAAAGAAGAGAAGAAGAGGAGGAAGAAAAAGAGAAAAAGAGGAAGAGAAAGGTGAAGGAGAAAAGAGAAGAGGAAGACAATAACAAAGAAAAAAAAGAGATCTCCTAGACAGACCTAAGTTAAGAAACTGGCTATACCTGTAAGCTAGCTTATTACTGACTGAGCAGGTCCTGACAGGTAAATACCCTTAGTAAAAGTCAAACCCTAGGGGGAGGGGTCACTTCTGAAATTAATTCCTTCCACAAAGCCCTACCTCATCTCAACAGTACAATAGACTTGGGACAAAATCCTCTATACATGAGCCTTTGGGAGACAGTCAAAATGCAACCTACATCAAAAATATTCTGGAATGAGATATTAGGCCAATGTCAGACAACTTACGGGATATGCTGCTAATCTCTGTAGGGGGTAAAAATTTATAGTATGTGAATTATATCTCAAATGCTGGTGAATTTATAAACAAGCAAAAACCTTGGAGGCATGAAAAAGTACAATGATATACATATTCATGCATATTTCTAGTATCAGTATTTTTTCTTGAAATTTCCAATCTAACATTTGCCTATGAGATCATAAATATACAAACTTCCGCTCACAAATGCTTAGACGTTTTCAGACAGTGTATGTGAGTGAAAGTGAAGGGCAGAGATTTCTAATTTAAAAAAGCTACTTCAGAAACACATTTTCGCTTGAGGTATTAAATGCAATCAATGCTTGGTAGCGTCATGTAAAATTAAACAACATATAGTTACTCTATAATATAGCAATTTCATTTAAATATTTACCCCAGAGGAATGAAGAAAGATGTTCACAAAAAGTGTACAGGGACACAAAGGAGTCCAAGATGGCAGATTAGAAACTAACCATGCTTGGTAGCTTTTTCTGTAACTCAGTAAAGAAGCAGCCAGTAAATCAGCCTCTCAGTGAGGAGGCTGCCTGATAGAAGGTCCTTAAGTCTAATATGGGACAGAGAATGAGATACCCAGAGGCTTCAGTTATTATATCAGAGGGCAAGAAAGGCTTCATCAGTGCTGAGCCCATGGAAAAAGAGAAAAGAGGACATTACAAACCTGACCCAGCCAATCCATGAGAAGTTTCCGTCTTCTGAGATCTTCTTCGATTTTTTTCTTTAGAGACTTGAAGTTCTTGTCATACAGATCTTTCACTTGTTTGGTTAGAGTCACACTAAGATATTTTATATTGTTTGTGACTATTGTGAAGGGTGTCATTTCCCTAATTTCTTTCTCAGCCCATTTATCCTTTGAGTATAGGAAGGCTACTGATTTGCTTGAGTTAATTTTGTATCCAGCCACTTTGCTGAAGTTGTTTATCAGCTGTAGCAGTTCTGTGGTAACATTTTTAGGGTTACTTAAGGAGGTGTACAGAGGGTTAGGAAATTGAACAGAGGTATATGGCAGTGGAGGATGAGGAACTGCGGGTAGCAACCAGAAAGTCCCAGATGCCAGGAAAGCAAGAGCCTCCCAGGACCCCACAGGGATGACATTAGCTGAAATATCCCCAAAAGGGGAGGAAGAACCTGTCAAGACCATATCTAGAGGTTAGGCATGGTCCCCTGCTTGAGAGATGGGACCACCTATTCATCTCCAAAATTTTAACCCAGAATTGCTCCTGTTTAAAGGAAATACAGGGACAAAGACTGGAGCAGAGACTGAAGGAAAGGCCATCCAGAGACTGCCCCACCTGGGGATCCATCCCACACGAAGACACCAAACCCAGACATTACTGTGGATGCCAAGAAGTGCTTGCTGACAGGAGTCTGATACAGCTGTCTCCTGAGAGGCTCTGCCAGATCCTTACCAATACAAATGCACATGCTCACAGCCGACCATCAGACTGAGCACAGGGACCTCAATGGAGGAGTTAGGGGAAGGACCCAAGGAGTTGAAGGGGACTTATCTGGCATCAATGGGAGGGGAGGCCCTTGGTCCTGTGAAGGCTTGATGCTGCAGCATAGGGGAATGCTAGGGTGGTGAGGTGGGAGTGGGTAGGTGGGGGGGGAGCACCCTCATAGAAGCAGGGTAAGGGGGGATGGGATGGGGGTTTGCAGGGCAGAAACTGGGAAAGGGGATAATATTTGAAATGTAAATAAATAAAATATCCAATTAAAATATAATAATAAAAGAAAAAAAAAAAAAGAAAGAAAACCTAACCCAGAATAGATGTAGAGCAGAGAGGGGGTATGAATGGAGGGAATGATCATGTCAGATCAGCCACTGAGAAACACTCTACTTCTCAACCTAAAACATGCTGCTGTAATAGGAAGCCATCTTGTAAAGCTCATAGCCAAGCTCATTCTTTTTCAGATAGGATCAAGTCTCTATGTTTTCCTTTCCCCTGAATGCACAGTAAACATAGTCATGAAGTGGACCAGTATCTACCCTGTGGTACAATGTGGCCCACAAGTAATCCTACTAAAAATCACACACAGCAGGCTTCCAGTGAGAGGCACAGCTTGCTTTCTCTTAATTCTAACTCTTTGATTGGCTTGCTAAAAGGGAGCAAGAGGCTGAACAGACCTGTTCAATTGCAATGGCATGCTGGGGTAAGCCTTGGAAGCAATTGTCATAGGCAGTGATGATTTTGGACCTGCTATATTCACTCCACATAGTGGAAACTGTTAGCTTCCATATAGATCCATATCATTTTCATAAGGAGCTCAGAGACCCAGAGCAGAACTGAGTGCCAAGCCCAGCCCTGAGGTTACACAAACTTAAATAAACCTCAACTTAGAGAACTTTGATTCCATTCTACCTTGGGCTTGTGAGTTGATAATAAAGCATTATAACCAGTTTGGTTCCCAAACCACTGCAATTGATGAACTGAACAGTAACACAAGCGCACACACACAGAGAGAGAGAGAGAGAGAGAGAGAGAGAGAGAGAGAGAGAGAAAGAGAGAAAGAATTAACATTGCTCATATGTACGAAGTATTAACATTGCTCATATGTACATAAGTTCAGGGCTGAACTCGGGAGCTCATCCCCAGAGGAAACTAACTCTCTCAGAAGTCTTTGGCCACATATATTTCTTTACATAAGGGCAAGACCTTGTGAAATTTCCAACATTCATGTTGACATGTCAACTGGTGTCATTAAGCTGATTTTTGTTAAGGTAATTATATTGTTGAGAGTTTGTGGAATGCATTTTTCCATGGTATGTCCAAAGAACACAGCAGCAGGCCTCCTGGTCCTCTGGATCTTAAAATCTTTCTGTCTCTTCAACCATTGTTTCCTAAGTCTTAAGTGTAGGACTTGCATTGCAGATATATCAACTGTAATTGGACATCCCAACGACACCTTTTCTCTGCATTTTGGCCACCTGTGGGTTTAATAGTCTCCATATTTTGCAAAAAGAAGCTTTCTTCATGAGGAGTAAGAGCTTTAATTATTTGCAGCTATAAGGATAATATTTAGAAATCACATTAGTTTGGGAAAATGGCAGTGTGTTATTATTCTCTAGGGTCCATAATCTGTCCATCTGTGGGTACTTGGCTAAGTTTACAGAACCAGACACAAATTCCCTCCCACTGAGAAAAGATTAAGTTCAATTGAGCAACTGTTAGTTAACCTCCAGATAAGAGTGCCACCATTGCACCATTGGGAGAATAGTGCCAGTATAGTCATTGATGTGGTTCATAGGCTTTCTAGCTAGATAAGACTACCAATTGCTATTCACCCTTGACAGTGTGCACATAGTGCCTTGTGATACTATGAAAGCCTCAGGTGCAGAGAAGAGGTTTCCAGGTTTGTTTCAGATAATTCTTTCTCTCCTTTTTCTCTCTTCTTTCTTCCTTTCCTTTTCTTCCCCATTCTTTATCTCAATTAGAGATTTCCCGCGCTACTTGTCCTCTGCTTCTGTCCCTATTGTGTTTTGAAAGCTCTAGCTGGTCTACAGCTGTATCACCCCAACAGACTTATCTTGCCCAAATATTCTTTTTATCTCTTTCTTTTTTTCTTAATTTCTTTTTGTCTTTTCTTATCAAGTTCTGGAATATTTTACTTTGTACGATTTCTGTCTGCATCATTCCTATTGTTGTTGACTGGATCCTTGTGGCCGTCATAGGTACTATTTTGCTTTATATCATTTCTGTTTCTCATTCCTTGTTATTTTTTCTCTGTATTTGTTGCTTTTATCATTGTTGTGATCATATACATGAAAGAAAAATGTAATGGGGAAAAATGTACATTATAGTTCACTCAAAGGAAAAATCCCATCATGGCCAGGGAGGAATGGCAGGTGAAATGTGAGGTATCTGGTCACGTTATCATCACCTTCAGGAAGCAGAGAGAAACAAATTGTGGCACCTGGTTGGTTTCCTTTATTTCACCCTTTTTCTTTACCCTGGATTCTAAGCCTTGGGATGGTATCATCCATCTTCAGACTGAGTCTTCCATCCTCTGCCCTCCAGTTTTCTGAAAGTGTTTTTACTGACCTCACTAAAAGTATGTCTCTTAGGTGATTCTTAATTCAGTCAAGTTGACAATGAAGATTAACCATTATACCCTTTCTACATGCTAATGGGAGTTAAGCACTTTTACAATATACTGTATAAAAATTCTACACAGAGCTATACTCCCATCTCATCTACAATCAGCATCCCTTGATCTATACATACACTTTTACTCAAACTTCAGTGCATACTTCACATCAAAGAACAGTGAATCTAAAACATGGCCAGAGGAGACCTAAAGAGTCTCTGGGACATCCTCCTCACAGTAACTCCTGAAATAAACAGTAGATACCACATCTGTGATGGCCTACAGCATAGGTTGCTCTCAGTACTTTTCCAGACATTACATTCTTGACAACAGTAGAGAAACAATCATGGAGGGTTTTACCCCATGGATGCCCTGTCTAGAACATACCCAGCTGACATAAAAGAAATACTCCATTTTATGGTACCTACAGAAAAATCAGATTTCTCAGGAGCTGATACAGTATGTATACCCTAATCCTTACCAGAAAAGTAACAGAGAAGCTATATTATAAAAATTTGGAAATATA
Source organism: Rhynchomys soricoides (assembly GCA_019843965.1). Classification (NCBI taxonomy): domain Eukaryota; kingdom Metazoa; phylum Chordata; class Mammalia; order Rodentia; family Muridae; genus Rhynchomys; species Rhynchomys soricoides. Next base: position 10,128,511 of record JADRCH010000019.1, on the reverse strand, counting down.
TTCAACACTTAAAAACAATGTGTTATTCCAAGAAAATATCACTAAGGGATAGGTTTCTAGTAAAAGGGTCTTACATATAACTGAAAAAGACATATATACATATGGATATGCAAAAATCAACATGGAAATACAAAATATGTGGAAAACCAAGGCAACTGGATTCCTCTAAGTGTTCATAATTCTCTTGAAGCTGACTCTAAATGTATTGATATAAATTAAACCCAAGATAAAAATTCAAAAGAGTTATTGTAAAAATAATCAATGAGTTCCAAGAACATATTGAAAAAAAGCAAATTAAAGAAGACAATACAAGATATGAGGACTTCAAAAAATAGGAAGGAGTTTAACAGAGAGTGATTTGGACAGATTACTAAACAAAAGTCTTGGAAGTAAATAGTTCATTGAGTTAAAGGAAACTTTAACTGATTAAACCAAGCAAAAGAAAGAATTTCAAACTTTATAAGGGTAATGAATTAAAATATTCACTAATTAAAAAATGAAATTATGAACAGAACCATGAGACTTTCAGAATACAACTGAAAAAAACAAAATGTTCTTATTTTTAGTGTACAATAATGCACCAAGTCATAAGCTAAAGGCCTGGCAAAACTACTTAGTAAAATAATAGCACAAAACTTCCCAAATCTTAGAGAACATATGGACATTCAGGTATGGGAGGCATTTATGACTCCAAACAGACATGCCTAGTACAAAACCTCCCCATACCATATAACAATAAAACCATCAGGAATAAAAGATACATTTTCAGCCACATGGATGCTCTGGCAAGGGATCACATCCAAAAATATGATCTGGCTGGAATATAAACATGCTGTTAGTATACACCTTTGATCTCAAATAATGACATCTAAGAGAGGGGCAGGCAAAATGACAAGTCAGAGAAAGATTTGACAGAATGACTCAGAGATAGGATATGCCCAACCCTGATGAGAAGAGACAGAACAGAGTGAATACTTAAAGAGCAATGAGGGAAAGACAATTCAGTTCAGTTCAGTTCAATTCCATTCAGGCCAATTCAGTTCAGAGCAGTTCAGTTCAAGGCAGAGCAGAACAGTTGAGTTCATGGAGGCAGTCTTTCCAAGCAGAGAAATTCAATCAGAAGCTAAGAGAAGCCAATTTTAATCAGTCAGCTTGGAGAGGAGTTTGAGCCAGAACAGGTGAGTTGAACCAGCTGCCCAGTGTTCAGAAAGGTCTAGAAAGAGTGAGTTTATCCAGCAGTAAGTCTCAGAGGCTTAAACATTCTGGGACTAGGTTAGCAGACAGAGGCTGGAAGCTGAAGCCTTCAAAGTCTGGGCTTGCAGAAGATTAGATTGTATGGAGGTTGGCAGCTCCTGCTCTGGGTTCCCTCAATGAAGGACTGTAAGCTATTAGCTCAATAAACCCTTTCCTCTCCATGTTGCACTTGGTTGGTGTTCTAACACAGCAGTGTAAAAGCAAACTACATTACTTAACAGAAAGTCTAAAGTCAAGAAAATGTATAATAAAATATTTCAAGTCATAGAAGAAAATACCTGCCAAACTAGATTACCATATCCAGTAACATTATCTTGTAGAACTCAAAGAAAAAGACTTCCAAAATTAAATATAAATTAAAGAAACTCTTAACCACTAAGCTAAGATGATAGTAGATACATAGAGAAATGCAGCCCACAGAAAAGTAAGGCAAAATAGCCATGAAAGCACAGGAAAGGAGAGACCTCTATGAGAGAACCAGAAAAACGAATCAAATGTTGGAAAAAAACAGACATAGAAAAACATCAAAATGGTAGTAATTAGATCATTTCTTCCTATTATAACTCTTGATGTAAATGGTATTAACTCACCAAATGAATGACACATACTGGCATATATATATACATATGTGTGTGTGTGTGTGTGTGTGTGTGTGTATGTGTGTGTGTGTGTGTGTATCCAACCATTTTCTGCCAAAAGAAACATATCACACTGTAAAAGACCTGTACTTATAAAAATTAAAGCACAAAATCTGATGTTCCAAGCAAATAAATCTGAAATCAAGCTAACATAGGTGTGCACATAACTGATAAAGCAGACTTGAGGCCAAAATTGGCCAGAAGTAACAGAAAATCTTAACAATGCCTGTAAAGACAACAATACACCAAGATCACAAACATTTTAAACATATGTGCATCAAACACAAATGAAGGACATAGTAAGGGTTATTACTCAATTCCAGGAGACTACAAAAGATTACTTTAAAAATTTATTCCCCAACCAACTGAAAAAGAAGAAATGAATGAATTTCTAGATGTTATGATACACCAAACTGAACAAAGGGAATATTTTAAAAATGTAAACAACAATGGGATTTACTCAGTACACAAAGTTGCCAAACAAAGAAAATCTGAGGACTAGAAGAAATTTTCCAGACTTTTCAAGAATTAATACCAATGATTCTGAAACTATACCATAAACTAGAAAGAGATGAAATGTTTCATAACTCATTCTATGAAGTTAGGATTATACTGAGGATCATTTCTTTAATTAAAAAAGAATCAGATAATCGAAAAACCAAAACAGAACATGTAAATCACTAATCCTGGTGAACACACGTGCAAAAATCTACAGCAAAATACAAGCAAAATAAATTAAACACTGCATTAAGAAATACCATACACCATGACCCAGTTGATTTCATTACATAGATGTAAGCATGGTTGAACACATACAAGTCAATGAGTGAAAGGCAGTGCCTAGATAAAATTAAGGACAGAATCCACACAATTTTCTTAATAAATCCTGAAAGTGCATTTGACAAAACTGAACATCCCTTCATGATAATCATGTACCCAGAACTTTTTATTCTACTACAGTGACATTTACACACACATGTTCATTGCTCCCTTACTCAAAATGGCTATGAAATGGAGTCAACCTAACTCTTAAAAAGCAGAAAAATGGATAAGGAAAATGTGACAAACATACATAATGGAATAATACTCAGCTGATCAAAGTGCTGAGCGTTACTGACTGTAAGTGCTTATAAATGGTGCATCTTTATCAATACCTCCCACCACGTTCAGGGAACACTGCAAAAGAAGAGGCAGAGGAATTTAGGAACTGGGGGATGGAGAGGGTTGCTAGAAGTGCTGTCTTCTGGACATGACAAGAGTATGCCATTCATGAATTCATAGGAGCTATGGTTACTGGCATAAGACCTGTACAAGAAAGCAAGCCAAACTTCCAGCATAGATGGGGGAGGAACTTAAAAGGCCCCACCCTTTCCTAAAGAGATATTGGCAATTGATAGCTATCAGAGGAGGGAGAGTCATTCTTCATTTAGGGTATGGCCCATGCTCCAGTAGATGACCTCATAACCCCAGTCATTCACATATGAGCAGTACTAATTTGACTCAGTGGATTATTAAAAGAATGAGAGGGTTTAAAGTTGAAAGGTAAACATTACAGGGAGGTCCAAGGGACTTGGAGGGAGCAAAAGGGAGATAGCTATGATGCAATTTCATTGTATACTCTGTGAAACTCTCACAGAATAAAACATATCAAATATTACTATCATCACACTAAATGGGAAAAACTAAAACCATACCCTCAAAAATCAGAAATGAGACAAGAATGTCTAGTCTTACTGCTCTTATTCAATATAGCACGTGAAATTGTAACCAGGGCAATATCTAATAAATAAATAAATAAATAGAAAGTTCACAAATAAGGAAGGAAGACAAATTACTCCTACTTGCTGATAATATGATCCTATTCTTAGAATTCCTAAAGACTTCTCCAAAAGACCTTTAGAAATGATCAAGTCAACGAAGCAGCAATATACAAAATCAACATAAAAAGCACTTGGTGGTTTTTCTTTTATCTATCTCCCTATCTATCTATCTATCTATCTACCTATCTATCTATATTTATCTATATCTATATATTGACTATTTAAACAGCTAGTGACATAATCAACAAATGGGCAAGAACCAAAAAGATAACTTTTCAGAGAAAGAAATATAATAGCCACTAAATACATGAAATATCGTTCAGCATTTTTACACACCAATAAAATACAAATCAAAACTACATTGAAATGCTATCTTGACTCAGTTAGAATAGCTACCATCAAGGAAACAAAAAGCAACAAATGTTAGGAGGGGTGCTACGGAAAAGAGTCCTCATATACAATTGATAGCACTGTGAGTCAGTACAGCCACTGCTGATAGCACTGTGAGTCAGTACAGCCACTGCAAAACCCAGCAAGAATGTTCCTCAAAAATGAAAATTGGATGACCATACAATATAGCAGTCCCATATAAGTCTGCATGCAATAGAGATACCTGTACATTTATGTCTCTTGCACTACTAGAAACATGATCACAAGGGCCAATTGGTAGAGCAGATCTAATTATGTTTGAATAGAGGAACTGATAAAGTCAGTCTCTCTCTCTCTCTCTCTCTCTCTCTCTCTCTCTCTCTCTCTCTGTGTGTGTGTGTGTGTGTGTGATTAATATAAAGAAAGTTGGGATTTTTAAATAACAAATAATTCCAATATGTCAATGCATCATGGAAACACTGGTTTTTACCTAAGAACACATTTCCTTTATGATGCAGGAATAGCCTGCACAGGGACTTCCTCTATTCATATATACACATCATACTTCAAGCCTATAATAAATTGCTCTTGATAGAATCAGATTAAACCCAAAGTTCAAATAAGCACTGTCTTTATGAATTAAGCGGTGTATTTAATTTATTTTATGATCTGAAATCAAGTTTCTTCTGAGTTTTTAATTTCAATTAACTTCTTCCTTAGGCCAGAGCTCCTCAGAATTCTGTGCCTATGTGATTTCTCTAAAATGTCTAATGTGAACATAGGATATAGCTGTAAGATGTGATTAATATTATAGGGAGCATAATGACTCATAGTCTCTGCTGTAGGTACACCTAGAATAAAAAATGAAGCTTATGTTTACAAGCTAGTAGAAAAGGATATCAAAATTCCTCAGAAAAACATGTATGTCTCATTTACTTTATGATGAAGTTGATAGGCAGCACAGTGCATAAAAAGAATCATCCACCATATATCAGAAAGTCCCATAATTGCTGCGAGAAGTATTTTTGTCAGCAGAGACTCCCAAGCAACCTCCCATCCCAAAGTTACCTTTCAAGAAAGTGAGATTGAAAGCATTACTTATAAAACACAGCTCATACAGTAAAGAGTCAATATGAGCATAAAACCAACCCAAAGACATAACCTTGACTAAGAATGTGAATAAGCTACAGTGTAGAACTCAAATTGATAGAAGCAGGTGGAACACTGTAGCATCACTGCCACAAATCCTTAGCTATAATTAACCTCACACTCTTGGATTTTCTCCAAGCAAGAAAAAAAAGGAAACACAGGCCATATTTGAACCAAGAATGTTGAGAATGCAATTTCCAACTTGTATAAATGAATGAAGCTTGAAAAGATAATAAGCAGCCATTTTAAACTAAGACTATTGAGTGCATATTATATGGATATTCCTCAAAGAGTGCTAACTATTGCATGGAGAAATGTCTGCTGTGTTCTATTGTTGGTACTCACGTTTCTTTCTCTTTTTTTGGATTTATTTATTGATTTATTCAGCCTTCAATAACTTTGTCTGATCTCCATAAACTTGTATGTATTCTGTAGTTTCTCTTGCTGTTTTGTTTTTGTTTTTGTCTTTATTTTCCATACTTTATTTACATTACCAAAGTTTCCCCCTTTCCAGATCTCCCCTTTGGAACTTCCCTATTCCCTCACCCTCCCTCTGCCACTTATGGGGGTATTCCCCCACCCACCCACTCTTGTCTTCCCTCCTTGGCATTCTCCTATACTGGGGCATCTAACACCCTCAGGCCCAACGGCCTGTGCTCCCCCTGATGGCTAACAAGACCCTCCTCTGCCACATATGTGGCCAGCACCATGGGTCCCTCCATGTGTATTCTTGGGTTGGTGATCCAGTCTCCGGGAGTATTGAGGGGTCAGGCCAGTTGCCATTGTTGCTCTCTCCCTGGGGCTGCAAAATCCCTCAGCTCCTTCAGTCCCTTCTCCAACTCCTCCATCTGGGACCTCACACTCAGCCCTACGGTTGCTGTGAAGTGACTCTTAGGCATTTCGAACTTTTGGGCTTATAACCACTTATCAGGGAGTACATACCATGTTCATTCTTTTGTGACTGCGTTACCTCACTCAGGATATTTTCAAGTTCCATCCATTTGCCTGCGAATTTCATGAAGTCATTGTTTTTAATAGCTGAGTAGTATTCCATTGTGTAAATGTACTACATTTTCAGTATCCATTCCTCTGTTGAGGGACATCTGGGTTGTTTCCAGCTTTTGGCTATTATAAATATGGCTGCTATGAACATAGTGGAACATGTGTCTTTATTACATGTTGGAGCATCTTCTGGGTATATGCCCAGAAGTGGTATAGCTGGGTCCTTGGGTAGTATTATGTTCATTTTTCTGAGGGTCCGCCAAACTGATTTCCAGAGAGGTTGTATCAGCTTGCATTCCCACCAGCAATAGAGGAGTGTTCCTCTTTCTCCACATCCTTGCCAACATCTGCTGTCACCTGAGTTTTTTACCTTAGCCATTCTGACTGGTGTGAGGTGGAATCTCAGGGTTGTTTTGATTTGCATTTCTCTGATGACTAAGGATGGTGAACATTTCTTTAGGTGATTCTCAGCCATTTGAGAGTTTCCTCAGTTGAGAATTCTGTTTACCTCTGTTCCCCATTTTTTTTTTTTTTTTTTTGGATAGGATTATTTGGATCTCTGGAGTCTAGCTTCTTGAGTTCTTTGTATACCTTGTATATTAGCCCTCTATCGGACATAGGATTGGTAAAGATCTTTTCTCAATTTGTAGGTTGCCGTTTTGTCCTATTTACAGTGTCTTTTGCCTTACAGAAGCTTTGTAATTTTATGAGGTCCCATTTGTCGATTCTTGATTTTAGAGCACAAGACATTGGTATTCTGTTCAGGAACTTTTCCCCTGTGCCCATGTGTTCAAGACTTTCCCCCACTTTATCTTCTATTAGATTCTGTGTATCTGGTTTTATGTGGAGGTCCTTGATCCACTTGGACTTGAGCTTTGTACAGGGAGATAGGAATGAATCAATTCACAATCTTCTACATGTAGACCGCCAGTTGAACCAGCACCATTTGTTGAAGATGCTGTCTATTTTCTACTGAATGGTTTTAGCTCCTTTGTCAAAGATCGAGTGACCGTAAGTGTGTGGGTTCATTTCTGAGTCTTCGATTCTATTCCATTGATCTACCTGCCTGTCACTGTACCAATACCATGCAGTTTGTATCACTACTGCTCTGTAGTACAGCTTGAGGTCAGGGAGGCTGATTCCCCCAGAAGTCCTTTTATTGTTGAGAATAGTTTTTGCTAGCCTAGGTTTTTTGTTATTCCAAATGAATTTGAGATTTGCTCTTTACAAGTCTGTGAAGAATTGAGTTGGAATTTTGATGGGGATCGCATTGAATCTGTAGATTGCTTTCAGCTGGATGGCCATTTTAACTATATTAATTCTGCCAATCCATGAGCATGGGAGATCTTTCCATCTTCTGAGGTCTTCTTCGAATTCCTTCTTCAGAGACTTGAAGTTCTTGTCATACAGATCTTTCACTTGTTTGGTTAAAGTCACACCAAGATACTTTATACTGTTTGTGACAATTGTGAAGGGTGTCATTTCCCTAATTTCGTTCTCAACCTGTTTATCCTTCGAGTATAGGAAAGCTACTGATTTGCTTGAGTTAATTTTGTATCCGACCAATTACTGAAGGTGTTTAGCAGCTGTAGCAGATTTCTGGTGGAGTTTTTCGGGACACTTAAGTATACCTTCATATCATCTGCAAATAATGAATGATATTTTGATTTCTTCCTTTCCAATTTGTATCCCTTTGACCTCCTTTTGTTATCTGATTGTTTTAGCTAGAACTTCAATTACTATATTGAATAGATATGGAGAGAGAGGGCAGCCTTGCCTAGTCCCTGATTTTAGTGGGATTGCTTCGAGTTTCCCTCCATTTTGTTGGCCACTGGTTTAATGTATATTGCTTTTACTATGTTTAGGTATGCTCCTTGAATTCCTGATCTTTCCAAGACTTTTATCATGAAGAGATATTGAACTTTGTCAAATGCTTTTTCAACATCTAACGAAATGACCATGTGATTTTTTTCTTTGAGTTTGTTTATGTAGTGATTACATTGATGGTTTTCTGGGTATTGAACCATCCCTGCATCCCTGGAATGAAGCCTACTTGATCATGGTGAATGATTGTTTTGATGTGTTCTTGGATTTGGTTTGCAAGAATTTTATTGAGTATTTTTGCATCGATATTCATAAGGGAAATTGGTCTGAAGTTTTATTGCTGGGTCTTTGTGGTTTTGGTATCAGTGTAACTGTGGTCTCATAGAATGAATTGGGTAGTGTTCCTTCCATTTCTATTTTGTGGAATAGCTTGAAGAGTATTGGTATTAGGTCTTCTTTGAAGGTCAGATAGAATTCTGCACTGAACCCATCTGATCCTGGACATTTTTTGGTTGGGAGACTTTTAATGACTGCTTCTGTTTCTCTAGGAGTTATGGAACTGTTTAGATGGTTTATCTGATCCTGATTTAACTTTGGTAATTGCTATCTGTCTAGAAACATGTCCATTTCTTCCAGACTATACAATTTTGTTCTGTATAGGCTTTCGTAGTAGGATCTGATGATTTTTTAAATTTCCTCAGAATCTGTTGTTATATCTCTCTTTTCATTTCTAATTTTGTTAATTTGCATAATTTGCATACTGTCTCTGTGCTCTCTGGTTAGTCTGGCTAAGGGTTTATCTATCGTGTTGATTTTCTCAAAGAACCAGCTCCTGGTTTTGTTGATTCTTTGTATAGTTCTTTTAGTTTCCACTTAGTTGATTTCAGCCCTTAATTTGATTATTTCCTGCCTTCTACTCCTCTTGGGTGTATTAGCTTATTTTTGTTCTAGAACTTTCAGGTGTGCTGTTAAGCTGTTAGTATATGCTCTCTCCGGTTTCTTTTTGGAGGTACTCAGAACTATGAGTTTTCCTCTTAACACTGCTTTCATTGTGTCCCATGGGTTTGGGTATGTTGTACTTGCATTTTCATTAAATTCTAGGAAATCTTTATTTCTTTATTTCTTCCTTGACCAAGTTATCATTGAGGACAGCATTGTTCAGCTTCCATGTGTATGTGGGCTTTCTGTTGTTGTTGTTGCCATTGAAGACCAGCCTTATTCGGTAGTGATCTGATAGGAGGCATGGGATTATTTCAATCTTCTTATATCTGTTGAGGTTTGTTTTGTGACCAATTATATGATCAGTTTTGGAGAAGGTACCATGAGGTGCTGAGAAGATGGTATATTCTTTTGATCTAGGATGAAATGTTCTTTAGATATATGTTAAACCCATTTGGTTCATAGCATTTGTTAGTTTCACTGTGTCTCTGTTTAGTTTATGTTTCCAAGATCTGTCTATTGTTGATAGTGGAGTGTTGAAGTCTCCCACTATTATTGTGTGAGGTGCAATGTGTGCTTTGAGTTTAGTAAAGCTTCTTTTAGGAATGTGGGAGCTCTTGCATTCGGGGCATAGATGTTCAGAACTGAGAGTTCTTTTTGGTAGATTTTTCCTTTGATGACTATGAAGTGTCCTTCCTTATCTTTTTTGATGACTTTTGGTTGAAAGTCGATTTTATCAGATATTAGAATGGCTACTCCAGCCTGTTTCTTGGGGACATTTGCCTGGAAAATTGTTTTCCAGCCCTTTACTCTGAGGTAGTATTTGTCTTTAACACAAAGGTGCTTTTCTTGTATGCAGCAAAATGCTATGTCCTGTTTATGGATCCATTCTGTCAGTTTATCCATTAATGTTAAGAGATATTTAAAAATAGTGATTGTTGCTTCCTGTTATTTTCAATGTTATTTATATGTTTGAGTGGCTATCTTCTTTTGAGTTTGTTGAAAGATTACTTTCTTGCTTTCTCTTGGGTGTAGTTTCCCTCCTTGAGTTGGTGTTTTCCGTCTATTATTCTTTGTAGGGCTGGGTTTGTGGAAACATACTGTGCAAATTTGGATTTGTCACAGAATATTTTGGTTTCACCATCTACAATTATTGAGAGTTTTGCTGAGTATAGCAGCCTGGGCTGGCATTTGTGTTCTCTTAGAGTCTATATAAGATCTGTCCAGGATCTTCTAGCTTTCATAGTCTCTGGTGAGAATTCTGGTGTAATTCTGATAGGTCTGCCTTTATATGTGACTTGCCCTTTTCCCCTTACTGCTTTTAATATTCTTTCCTTATTTTGTGTATTTGGTGTTTTGACTATAATGTGACGGGAGGAATTTCTTTTCTGGTCCAGTCCATTTGGAGTTCTGTAGGCTTCTTGTATATTTATGTTCATCTCTTTCTTTAGGTTAGAGAATTTTTCTTCTATAATTTTGTTGAAGATATTTACTAGTCCTTTAAGTTGGGAATCTTCACTCACTTCTATACCTATTATCCTCAGGTTCTGTCTTCTCAATGTATCCTGGATATCCTGGATGTTTTGGGTTAGGAGCTTTTTGGATTTTGTGTTTTCTTTGACTGTTGTGTCCATGTTTTCTATGGTATCTTCCGCACCTGAGATTCTCTCCTCCATCTCTTGTATCTTGTTGGTGATGCCTTCATCTATGACTCCTGATTTCTCTCCTATGTTCTCTAACTCCAGGGTTGTCTCCCTTTGAGATTTCTTTATTGTTTCTATTTCTGTTTTTAATTCCTGAATGGTTTTGTTCATTTGTTTGATTGTGTTTTCCTGTAATTCTTTAAGGGATTTTTGTGTGTCCTCTTTAAGGGCTTCCAGTTGTTTGCTTGTGTTCTCTTGTATTTTTTTAAGGGAGTTATTTATTTTGTTCTTAAAATCCTCTATCGTGCTCTTGAGATGTGATTTTAAGTCTGAGTCTTCCTTTTCTGGTATGTTGGGGTATCCAGGGCTTGCTGTGGTGGGAGATCTGGGTTCTGATGATGCCAAGTAGTCTTAGTTTCTGTTCCTTGTGTTCTTGCCTTTGCCTTTAGCCATCTGGTTATCTCTGGTGTTAGCTGATCTTACTCTCTGACTGTGGCTTGTCTTTCCTGCAAGCATAGGTGTCAATACTCCTTGAAGATCAGTTCTCTCTGAGAGGAATTTGGGTTTGGAGAGTTGTGGTGCAGGGTCAGCTCTGGGGTGCAGACAGAAACAAGAAGGATCTAATCCCCAGCTGACCCTTGTTTTCTGTGCCCTGATGGCTCTGCTAAGGTCCCTCTTGGTCCAGTGAATTTGAAAAGAAGTGGTGGTCTTGCCTGTGCTTAAAGGTGTGTCAGCACTCGTGGTATACCAGCTCTCTCCTGGCACTATTTGTGTATGGAGCCTTGTGTCACAGGATCTGCTCTCCAGCCACTGAAAGAAACTAGATCCTCGTTCCTCAGTCCCTGTGGCCTGGTTATTCCAGGTGGGTCTCTCTGAACAGTCAGTCTTGCTCCCACTCCTGGGAGGCTAGCTTTCTCCCAGCGCTATTTAGCTATGGAGCCCTGATGGCCCAGGCAGAGTTCTCCTGACACAGATGTAAACCGGAAGTCTCCTACCTCCCAGCTGTTCCTCAGTCCCTGCATCTGGAGCCCTCCTCTTGTTGGCTTTTCCATATATGCGTGTGGCTCGCTTTCTTCTGGCACTGTTCGGCTATGGAGCCCTGGTGGCCCAGGCAGAGGTCTCCTGCCACAGATGAAAACCAGAAAGCTCTTTCATGTTTCTTGTACTTTTTTTTTCCCCTTCTTCTCCTGGGTTGGGTTAAAATAGGTTGCTGCTTTGCAGATCTTTATTAAACCTTAGAGTAGATTTCCTCACAACCTGACTGGGACTGGCCCTTTAGCTTACTTTAATGCTATGCAAATTGTCTTTGCTGTGTCTGCTCTTATTCTTTTAGCATGTGACTATCACATAAAGAAGCCCATGCTAACCCACTAGAAATGCATGACCTAGCTGAAGCCAGCACTATTCTATGAAATATAAGAGAGAGTTCAGCAGAAAGCTTCAGTTCTAAGTTGAGCTGCCAGATCACTGCTGTCAGAATGACCTCAGGCAAGACCAGAAGCAGCTCTTACAAAAAAAAAAAAAAAAAAAAAATAGCAGAGCTAGGGCAGCTGACCCACAGAACATTAAATTTGGTGTCATTTGTTGTACAGCAAGAGGTCACTGGTACAATCTCCTTTCTTGTACCAGTGTCTCCAGATGACTTGGACTCATTAGAAAAGATCTGAGAAATCAAAGGTATAAGAAGATGGAAGAAGTCAAAATGTTCTTCAGGAGACATTCAGATAGTTCCTGGCAGTCCCCACAGGGTTTATTCTACTAGGATGATGCACAGATATTTGCTTGCTTATCTTAATAACTGAGTTGGTCTACAGCTCAATAACTTTCATCTATAGCTTTGAAATTCCTCATTATACCAACTAAAAACAAAATGGAGAATTGGATATAGAAGGATCCATTTAATTGCACTCTAGATATAAATATAGATAACAGCATCTTACGAGGCAAAATGTTCTCAACACAATTGAAAATGTGATCTGTGCAATGTTTTATATTAACCAATTAAAAGTTCAAGCCTAGTAAAGCCCAAATCATTCAGCAGTCTGATCAATAACAATATAAACAATCACATTTATCAAAGACTTGCTATGCATTTGGTACCACCTAAATATTTTATGTGATTAGACCTCCCAACTGACTGTGAGATAGATGTACTGGTTTGTCCATTTAAGAACTATAAGATGTGATTCATTCCTTGTTCTTCCCAAACATTCATAATTAATCATTGGTTCAAGTTAAATACAAACAATAAGACCAAAAGTAGTTTTCTTGACTGAATACTTCTAATCACTTTGATATAAAAGCTAAGAATTAAGGATTTGGGGTCATTGTGAAATACAAGTGAAGGTCAGACTACCCCCTCATAGAAGTTCTCAAAAATATAGAGAAAAACTTTATTTCCCTGTTAAATTCCCAAGCCCACAGTTTTTTCCTCCAATCCTGTGGCTTGACTATATACATAAGCTATTTGTAAGTCTTTGCCTCTCACAGTCCTGACCTAGTTTGAAACACAGAGGCTGGGCCATAGGAAAAAAAAAAAACGGGTATTCATAAATTCAGTGTGTAAGCTCACAGAAGATCCATTCTTTAAGATGAGCTTCAAATCCATCAAGGACCCTCTGATGATTTTTCTGGGCTCTGACTCTTTAAAACCTTGAGAGGTTCATCTTACAGAGCAGTGGCTTTTAATTTTGTCTGACCATGAGACTTGACAAGGATTCAAAATATCATTCTTCATCATTCTTAATCAACCTGTTCAACTTTCTACTCAGAGTAGTGGCAGGGGTCACACTGAGTATATGCGTTGATTGTCTATTAGGAAAGATTTTATCTTTGTTGTAATAAGTTCTACAGTTCCAGGTAAGGAAACATGTAGAAAACATGTCAATTATTTTAAGATACATTATAACCTGGAAGACATATACATTTCCTTGGAAGTAAACTATTGGGTATACCACAGAATTTAGTATACAAGACTAAGGAAAAATAAATCCATCTCTACAACTTTCAAGGTTATTTTGCTTTAGGCTACTACAACTTGTGCATTTGGCTAGATCCAGACCCATACACAAAGTCTTAGATTTGTATGAGTAACAGTACATAATGGGATACTCATATAGTCAGTTCATCTTTATTCATCATAGAAGACTCCAACTCTAGTTAAGAGGTACTAAAGCTCCGGTCAAGACCTTTTTATCTTTAATCATTTCTGTGTTCAAGATGCTCCATCTGGCCAGCTGGAGAGATGCCTCAATAGTTAAAGTGCTTGCTGTGCAAATAAGAGGACTGAAGTACTGATCAGAAGACATGTAAATATTAAGTGGATATGGAAGCTTGCCTGTAATTCAGCCCTTAGGAGGCAGAAGATGGGGTCTTCCTATGCAAGTGGCTAATTACAGCAGCAAAACTTGAAAGCTCTAGGTGTTAATTGAAAGACTCTGCCTTAAAGTATAAGCTGAAAGATACCAAAGAAATTCCCTCGATATCAATCTTGTTCCTCTACATATACAACCACAAATGCACTCACACAATGCAAACATACATACAAACATACATGTATCACACACACACACACAAACACACACACACAAAGAAGAAGAAGAAAACCTCCATCTTGTATAATGCATGAAAGGACCATGGCACACAGCATTATGGAAAACTGGGAATTTAACAGGAGTGTCTTTTCCAGCTGCCATCCTGTCACACAATGTCCTAAGCCAACAAACATTCTGAAAATGTTTAAAATAAATGACTAAACCCACCACACTCTTCTCAAGGCAAAATTACACTTCAACTATCAATACCCCAATGGTTCCAAGTGCTTGATAAAATTAATTGCTCCCCACTAGTTTCCAGGCTTAATCCCCTGTTCACCATTGATTACCTCAGTCTGTGAGTCCCCAATTCCATCTAAGATGGGAGCTCAGAAATGTTAAGATTCCCCAAACTACCTTGTTAATCTGAGGCAGACAAAATTTGAAAATCTGGCCTTTCATTTCACTGCACATAACTTCATGTTTAGCACAATGGAACTTGGGAGACTGAGGCAGAAAGATTCAAATGTAAGGCCAGTTATAGCAAGTCCTTACCACAAATAATACTAACAGAACAAAACAAGTTTCATATCTAAAAATACTTTTGGCAATATCATAACTTTTAAAAATATTTATTTACTTGCTTATTTATTTATTTGTATGCATCAGGTATGCTCACATGTATGTAGAGTACACAGTGTTGAACATACAGAGAGACCAGAGGACTTTGGGTATCCTACAGTATCATTCTACACCCTAATCCCTTGAGGCAGGGTCTCTTACTGAACAAGTTGGATAACAAGCCTTCGAATTTCTCTCTAGTTCCCCATCGTAGTGGGGTTATATGCACCTTCAAGCAAACATGAAATTTTACATGGTTCTGAGGATTTGAACTCAATTCCTCAACTTGAGCAACCAGTCCTCTTACTTGCTAAGTCATCTCTTTAGTCCTCATCAATACATTTGATGATGACTTAGAAGGTATGTAAAATTAAAAGTCTAGGGACGGGCGACATGTATGGTGAATTCAGTTGCTATCATCTCCTTTTCAACCCTAAAAGACTACTATTACCCATTAGATCTACTAAGTGTGTAACATATCGACTATCTCACCATCACTTCTCTTGCATAAAGAAGAAAAGAATGCTTAAGCAAACATTCAGCTGATGTAAAAGAAAATATCAAGTATTATACAGAAATAATCATCTTCATCCAGGAGTTTAACTATGGAGAGACCTAACTTTCTTTTATTTCACTAGTAATTTAAAAAGAAACTTGTACTTGCTGAATGCCTTACATATGTTGACCCAACTGTAAGTGTTCTAGATATGCATGCATTCAAAATAACCAATAGAGTGAATGCTATCATAACTTCAACTTGTTTACTTATTTATTTATTTATTTTCATATTTTATTTACATTTCAAATGTTTCCCCCTTTCCAGATCTCCCCTTTGGAACCTCCCCATTCCCTCCACCCTCCCCCTGCCACTATGGGGATATTCTCCAACTTTCCAACCCATTCATTGTAACATGAAAAATTTGAAGTGCAGATTATTTCACTGACTTTATAAGAATAATGTTGAAAATTTGTGATGAAATCTAATCTCAACCTCAGGCTTTCTGGGTCCAGAGTGGTATCCCTGGATGCTTATGAGTGCTTAATCTTGTCACAGGCAATATAAGACCAAACCAGATAAACTTTGGGAGATAGGATACATTGTTCCTATAGGAAGTATTCTAGGCTAGAAATACAATAGAATGTGATATTTCCAGTTTTATAGCCTTTTGGCATGAATCATGGTGGATTCCGTCTGAGCATATTGTACAGTTTCCCAGAAATAAAGTCTGAAACAGTTTCCTAGAGACTCACAGATGCTCCTTCCATTTGTCCACTGCATGCTTGGAATAAGTTAATGGGAGCCATATTGTTTCATGAACTCTGTAGTTTGCACTGTGACTGGATGAGCATCCATTATTTCTCAAAATCAGCTCCAGATTCTGCCACACAAGGCTATCTTCACCCATTTCCTGCCACTTGCAAGTGTTACTAGATACAGAGTTCATTCTGTATTATTTGTCAAATATATCTCTTGACAATTAAACCATGGAGATAAATGGCACCTTTCTGACAGATAAGCCTATTGAATATGCTAGGTATGGTCTTGAGAATACATATCTGATGAATGGAAAAGTTGATTTTAAAAAATGGCCACAATTATATAGTTCTTTCAGTCAACAGGGTATGTTTCTTCAAACTTTGAAACAATGGAACATTAACATATAAGATATAAATTGAAGATTAAAGAGAATACTTTGAAGCTTGAGTGCTCTAGCTATATTTGAAACTTTGACATCACAGAAAATGAGACCTTGCTAGCCTGATGGCAGAAAACTTACCTGTCCCAGTCACCAGCAACAAATTGTCAGGCATGTGACAGAATCTGCCTTAGATCAATCCAGTTATCACATGATTCACTAGTTGCCTACAAGTACATGATGAAGCCCAGAAGTGACAAGTCCAGGTGGCTTCAACATGTCATCCAACTCACAGAGTCAAGAATTATGGTAAATGTGGGTTGATATTTTAAGCCACTAAGATTTAGGTGGTTTGTTATACAGACAAAAATAAAAATCCTGTCAAACCTCACAAGTCATAAGTTGATTTGAAAAAATGAGACTTTTCATTTTTGATTACATATATAAAGATCTTAGAAGTCATAATTCTATTGTAATATGAAATGAAAAACTAAGCACAAGATATAATCAATTATGCTTCTTAAATCCAGAAGAACAGTAAGGGTATAGGGCAAATTACTGTTCTGAAAATTAGAGAGACTGGAAACTGCCATCCATAAGATTTAGACCTGGGAACCAGTCCAGGTATGGGAAAATACAAGTGTTTTATTGAGGAATGGCTGGAGGCTCTGCACAAACAAGTCCGGGAGGTAAAATTTACATGAGGTTCTAGTTATGAGTGTTCAAACCCCACATTTGTGTGAATTTCATCTCTTAGAGATTTACCAGAACATTACAGAAAAATATCTCCATAGTTTTAGCATGAGAAGGAGAAAGCAATAATTTTGATATACACCAGCATGCTTCCATTTTCAACAAGACCTAGCCCCAGGAGACACCATTTGACAAAGCCTAAAATGCTGGGGTGTTATTAGAATCTAGCTACCCTGAGAGAAGAGAAATATCCAACTACAGGCAGTAGATGTTATATTTAATTTAAGAAGAAAGATCAATAATAAAAAAGATGGAAACATTTAACTTTGCAGCCTGAGGCTGGTTCATTAAAAAGACTAGGATATTCTGTCTTCCTATTGCCTCCACGTTACTTAAGGCTCATTTCCAACAGTTACTTTCCACCAATACATCAATTCCTAGCAGTCAAGTAAAGATAACAGGGTATGTGTATATGAGTGCATGTGCGCGCGCGCACACACACACACACAGATACGCAGAGAAGGGGGGGGGAGAGGGAGAGGGAGAGAGATGAAAGAACAAGAATCTGAACCAGAGAGTAAATAGATTAGAAGTGTAAAATGAGTATGATTCATATGCTAAGGAATTTTAAATATACAATAGATGACATGTAAGAGCAGATGAGAGACAAAAATCCTAAGAAAGGTCAAATTTACATATTAGAAATCAAAAATACTGTAACTGAAATAAAGGGTGTCTTTTAGGATACACATCATCAAAGAATCTCTGAACATGAATAAATATCAATAGAAATCTCCCAATCTGAAACAGAAAGGGATCAGAGATTTAAAGAAATAGACTAAAATATCAAAGAACAAACTGTTTAACATGTACACAATAAAAATTTTAGAAGGAAAGGAAAGAAAAAGAAGGAAGGTTTGTAACAATAACAGCCAAGAATTTTCCTAAATTAATCTCAACTTACATTGCCAAGTAAGAAAGAACATTTAGTAAGACAATTGCTAAAAAAAAAAAAAAAAACCAAGTTCACCTAAATATCATTGAGAAAGCAAAATGGAAGTGATCTGGAAACTTCTATTCCATTCACCAGCTTCGATAGTACTATAAGGTGCTACGCTGACTGACAGTAGAGAGAAGTTGTCAGTGCTCTTACACAGCAGTGGACCATGCATGATGGAACACTGGTCTTCCAAGCAAGGTGTACCTCATGGTGCAATAGTGACATGAATGTTATGGTGTTGACCAAGCACTTTCTGATTTAGCTTTGAGGTCCACTCCCAGGAAGGAATTCATGCCTGATACTATAAACCTAATTAAAACAATACAATACAAAAAACATGGATGGGGCAGTCATAGCTCATAGTGAGCAACTATTTTTGTGGTTTTCTAAATGAACATGGTGTCAATCTGCCTTCTAAATGTTTATATTTATATTCATATCCATAGATTAGTGCTCCTCTAAGCATGAGTCAGAGAAGCTTCTGTTTGCACTGTACAGTGATTAGAGCAGACTCGTTAACAGTCAAACTGTTTAGAATAAGTGACTCTTGAGTGTTCATCCCTAATTGGACGTCTATGTTACACAACCCTTCTAAAGGGTCAGGGAAAATCATGGAAGAGGGGGCAGAAAGAATATAAGAGCCATATGACAGGGAGGAGTATGTGAAATTCTATCTTCCAGATACAGCATGGTCATTGACGCAGAAAATCACAGTAGTTGAAGTTTCTTCAAGAGAACCTGCACAAGATGGAGTCAGTCAGTATTACATCTATTAGGGAGGAGCTAATGTTTCTACTCAAATGAGGAATTATTAGTAATTAATAGCTGCTGATAGAGAGACACTCACTATCTTTGGGAATGTAGCCACTGGTAGGTTACTCATGATCCAGTATAAATCCCATACCCAGGTACACACAAGCAACTTTAGATAAACTCAAGACGACATGAGAGTAGGAAGGGATTGCCTTGGGAAGGACTCCAGAGAGAACAAGAGGAGGATTAAAGAAAGTAATAGGTGGTAGTTCTGATTCGAGCACATTATATACATGTATAAAACTGTCAAAGAATAAAATTATTATTTGGCAAAACACCTTACACACATAATTTTCAAGTTACAGAAAGTCAAAACTAGAGAAAATTTTCTGAAAGAAGTGGGAAGAGGGCTGAGGAGATGTTCGGTGTGGACCTGAATTTACATGCTTAGCACCCTATGAATAAGTTTAGTGCTGAACAGATAAAAGGAGGCAGCTCTCAGAGGATTGCTGGCTAGCCTCCAGCTGAATTGATGAGCTCCCTGCGTAATGAGAGACACTGTCTCAAAACAAGGAAAAAGCCAATGTTGGCCTCTGACATGCAGGTACCGGCACAGGGTGTGTATCCACCTCCTACATACTCACAAGTGAGAAGAAAATCACATGTGACCTATAGAGGAATACCAGTAGGGACTGGATCAGATTTGTCCTCAAAGATCAGCACTAGACAAGGATTTGAGAGAAAATGTGCGAAAAGGTCATAAATGATTTTGTGTGATGGGGTGCACACATGTGTGGAGGGAAATGTCCACATACAGGAGCCTGTCATTCTTTAGTTCCAGCCACCTGACATTTTGAGACTGAGCTGCTCATTGAACCTCATTAACCAAGACTGGATGGGCAGTAAGCCCCAGGGATCTGCCTGCCTCTGTGTCTCCAGCGCTGGGATCACAGTTGTGTACCACTATTGCTATTGACCATAGCATGCCTGGCAAACACTACTGATTTAGCTATTTCCCCAGTCCTATAGAGAAATCTTAGAACTGTGAAAATACTATGTATGAAACCATGATTGTGTATCTGTTTCATTATATTTCTCCACCCATAGAATGTGCTATACCAAAGATGAGCATTAGTATAAGTTGTGATAATGTAGTGACTGTAATGAATGTCACACTCTGGTGGGGCTGCTGATAATGCAGGAGGGCTTGGCATGGATTACATGGGAAATTTCTAAACATTGCAAGCCTATAAGTGCCTTAAAAATATAGATATGCTGAAAACTATGGACTGTTAAAATCACACCAATTAAAACATCTCCCAGGGAAGGACTTTTAGCTCAGTGGTCAATCTCTTGCTTAGCCATGTTTGAGGTGCTAAGTTCAATTCTCAGTAGTAGGAAAGAGGAGACTTACAAAAGATGAGAATGTTAGTAAATTGGGCTCTTTCCATCAGCATGTAATAATCTCCCAGAGTAAAATGATGAAATAACTGTACTGGCTGGTTTTGTGTGTCAACTTGACACAAGCTGGAGTTATCACAGAGAAAGGAGCTTCAGTTGAGAAAATGCCTCTGTGAGATCCAGGTGTAAGGCATTTTCTCAATTAGAGATCAAGGGGGAAGGCGCCTTGTGGGTGGTACCATCTGTGGGCTGGTAGTCTTGAGTTCTATAAGAAAGCAGGCCGAGCAAGTCAGGAGAGTCAAGCCAGTAAGCAGCATTCCTCCATGGCCTCTACATCAGCTCCTGCTCCTTGACCTGCTTGAGTTCCAGTCCTGACTTCCTTTGGTGATGAACAGCAGCATGGAAGTGTAAGCTCAATAAACCCTTTCCTCCCCAACTTGCATCTTGGTCATGATGTTTGTGCAGGAATAGAAACCCTGACTAAGACAGCTACCAAAAATGGCTTCCTACATATCCTATATAAGAAATCAAATGGTTATTGCTGAAATAAATGAAGAAAGACCCCACAAACAAGTTGGAGAGTCCTACAGCACTAGACAGCATTATGTGACATATCAGATCTTATGTCTATGAAAACCAGAAAGTAACCTTTCTACTCACTTACTGGAGCTTTCCATACTCTGATGAGTTGTGCTTAATAGCAAAAGTATCCCAACTTCATTTATTCAATCACCCACAAAAATGTACCAACCCAGACTGTACGTTAGATTATGGCTCTTGATGCTAGAGTCCAGCCGGTCATGCCTCCCATTTTAATGGATCATACTTTCCTATGAGGAGATGGACTTAAACAAATAAAAATTATATGCACCAGATAGATATTGAATGTCACCCACGATGTCAAGGAAATTTAATGTTAGGGATGTTGCCTTCATTGGGAAGCTGTAGAAGCCCCTCCTTTTAGGATCAATAACATACCATGTAGAACTTCATAAGAATATACTTAACTGGGAGGATGGATCAAAGAATGCAAATATCCTGCACTGAGAAGTGAGCAAGGCTGAAGGACTGAAGAAGAGTAGGATCCTTGTGTCAACAAGAGTGATGCCACAGAACCAGGGAAGGTTAGATAGTAGTTTGGACCAGCTATGGAAAGCAGGCCTGGCTGCAGATGACTTTTAGTTCACCAGCCTTCTTACCTGTGAAGAAAGAGGTTCTGCAGTAAAATAGATGCTGCCCTCCCTCCCAGAGTCTTACACTGCCTTCTTTATAGGCCATTCTTTAAATATAAAAGGCACAGACTTCCTTTTTCAAAGGACCCTCACCCTGCTTCTAAGGCTTTGGTCTTCTCTTGGTCATTTTGTCTCCCTAAGGCTTGACCTTGCCGACAGGTCTACCACTACCAACCTACCCACAGTCAGGACTGTAACACAGGCTGAATCTGTGAGTACAACATTTACTCAGTTAAGGTCTTCCTTGCTATATTACAGAAGAGAATTCGAAAAATGTCAGGACTCTAAAGGAAATCTGACTTTCTAGATCACGAGGAAGGAGTATTTGCCAAGAGAGAAGGATAGAACATATTTTCACAGCTAGACTGGTTATTTTAAAATATTTACACTTCAAGCACATGGATTTCCATTAATTTTTTTTTCCTGGGGATGCATAAATTTTGGAAGAATTGTTAAATAGATAGGTGGTTCATAAAGCACAAAGCCTCATAGTCAGGACTTCACAAACGAATGCACCACTGCTAGCAAATGTCCAGAGGCTGTCCATATTTGGGGACAGAAAGCACACTTGCCTATGCAAGGTTGTTTAAAAGGCTAAGTTATTTTGTTTTTATTTGGTGAGCTATTATCAGTTCTTGAGGGACTTTAAGGAGAGATTTGCAGTTGGAGAAAAGAGGACAATGGCTGGGATGTGGAAGGAAGGATGCTGACACTGGAAAAGAGACGACAGATGTAGAGTTATTTCAAAGAGAGGATGCGAATGGCCCATTAAGTTGGAAAGAGCAGTAAGAAATTGGCAGTACACCAGGAAGGACATCGTTCAAAGAAGTAAATCAATAAACAAATTAATGAATTACTTCAGTCATCCCTCCTCCCAATCTTCCAGAATAGCAGGATTGGTTAGTTATATGTGTCTTCAGAGACCCAAAAGACCTTTTTGTCCTGTTTCCTTGAAGGTAGTTAGAAGTTTTAGCCCAAGAAACCTTTAACCGTTCTCCACCTCTTCACAAGGAGCTAAAATAATAATAACATCTCAATTCATCTGCATATCTTCTGCATCCAGTAAGGCCATCTAACCAGTCTCTTTAAACAGTATGACTGCCACACACTCTTCTCAGAAGGATTTCTCTGGGTCCCAAGTGATTAAACATAGAATTACTCCTCTCAGAGCACCATGCTGATGATATGTGAGAGCACAAAGCCCTGCAGGAGAAGGCTCTATCCCTGGGGCTGCCTTCTGGAGAGAGGCTTGCTTACATCTTGGTTGTGCCTGGGGGATGCTTCCTACTTTCAGAGGGACTTTAGCTCCTTTTGAAATATGTAAAAAGGACTCAAGGGCCTGCTGGGTTAATAGTTCAGCTCCTCTGATATTTACCCCCAACACAGGAGGGAGCTGGTGTTTCTGGGAAACACTGTTTTTTTTCTAGCTGCCCCTGTCACACTGGCTTAGGATGCTACCAGATATTTCCCCCTTTGCTGTTCTACCCTTGTTTTTTTGTCCTCCTCTGCCTTCTGTTGTGACTCACAAAAAGCAAAGGAGGTAACATTTGAAGGAGCTTCCAAAAGGTGTCTTAGCTTTCTCATAAATGCCGAAGGAAAAATTTTAATTCAATGCACAGCATTCACAGCCTGCTATGTCATTTATTTCTCATCCTCACACAGTGTAATGGTCCCAAAGATGGCTGGATTGATTTGCACATGGTTCACAAGAGCCTTTATCATTTCTTACCTTTATTTATTGTCCTCTCGCATCCTGCTTGCTGCTTTGTTAGCCCTGCATAAAATATTCATATATGTGTATTTCCTAGCTGGATCTCACTTTATCATTTCCCCCATAGAGTGTTAGACTTCATGAAAGCTGCCTCCTCTCTCAGTCCCCATATCTACCCACTGCCTTTTTCTTCCACAGCCGTTGTGTGAGACTGCTGGTCTCAGGTTTAATTAGTGGAGGTCCATATTTCTCACTTAACTCAGTAGCATCCCCAGAGGAAGGCATTGTGCTCCATAGTCAGAATTTGCTTTGCCTGGTAAGGGACTATCTGATACATGGTGCCTAACCCCCAACAGTATGAAGCCTATGGAGGCTGAGCACAAAGCCATGGACCTGGAGAAGCTATACTGAGGGCTGAGGGGTTCATAACCTGCTGGAGGTTGTCACAGGGTTCATGTCCTACTGTAAGGAGTCACTTCTCAGGTTCAGCCAATTGTGTCCTAAGGAAAGTAATCTTCATATCTTTCAGGGTGTTTATTTTTGAAATCAAATATTTGAAGTCAAATTTAATATAAAATTTCTAGATCTTTGCCTTTTGACTCAATGAAAAAAAAAAAAGAAAAAATAGTGACACAGTGACTAACTTCAACTACTTGTCTGGAGGCCAGGGGATCAGGAACTCTGCTTCATGGTTTCCTTATTGGGAAGAATCCCACCAGCACACACTCACTCCTAGGTTCATGGAAGTTCACCATGTTGTTTTGCCTGTGACTTTTCCCTCACAAGTGCTCTGGGCATGGAAGAAAAAAGCAATTCAAACTATAAAATGTTAGCAGACATCTCCCTACTCATCTTTCATCAGATTGTAACCAGAATCCAGCTGGGCAGCTTTGAGGATTATCTTTGCATCTGACAAGACGCAACAAAGCTGACATTTGGAAGCTTGAAGAATAACATTTGTGTTTATTCTAGATTTCCTTAAATGATGCCACAAGGGCATGGATTATTCCCAAGAATTATCTTTGAGATTATCCTTTGTGCCAAGTCTTTCAGTCAATTGCTGCCAAGGTCCACCTTGTATTCTTGCCTCCTACTGTGTAATCCCATATGTCCATGATCCCAACACTTTAGCACATCCCTCAGCCAAGCACCTACTCTCCTATTTGGGCATAAAATGCACTGATGTATTTTTCTCATGCAACTTAGTCTCTCTGCCTTGGAATATGCTTAGAGAAATATCCACCCAGCAATGGAAGTTATCCTAATTTTTCAGGCAATCTGATCCCACCAGGACTATAATTCCTAAATATTTTGTCATCATAATGCAGTGTTCTGTATCACTCAAACATCACATGGCTCTGGATTTGATTGAATTAATTTTATTTATTTATGTGTTTACTTGGTTATTTATAAAAAATATGATCATATGATATAGCCCAGGCTAGACTGAAACTTACTTCATAGCCCAGGACAAACTTGAACTCATGCTGTTCCTACCTCAGCCTCCAAATTGTCTCACAACATTGAGCATCTTGAATTACTTATGGAAGCTAGTTTGCTTAATGATTAATCCTTCTTGGAATGTTTTCCATTGCCTCTCATATTTTGCTCTTTGTCTCTTCATCTTTTTAATATGTTTTAAATAAACTTGCCAACAGGCATTC
Organism: Rhynchomys soricoides; assembly: GCA_019843965.1. Lineage (NCBI taxonomy): Eukaryota > Metazoa > Chordata > Mammalia > Rodentia > Muridae > Rhynchomys > Rhynchomys soricoides. The sequence continues at coordinate 10,103,628 of JADRCH010000019.1, read as the reverse complement.
ATGTAAATGTGTCCTTGTGGGTATCTTTGACTATTTTATGCGAATTTCAATTGTTCAGTGAAAACTGACCTGCCTTAAGAAGCTAATTGTCTTAATTAATCATTTTAGTATAAATTGAAGTTCAAAGAGATTTGGATTCTGGGTGACCTCTACCTGAAGTGGCACTTGATGGAGCTTTGTAAACTGTCAGGGGCATGGCCATCTTATGTTATGTGTGCCCTGCCCTTTAACAACTCTGTTTCCTAATATTTTCTTAGACTGACACCTGTGTTCATAGTTGTCTATGAGTTTCTCTCAAGTGGAGAAATCTCTCTCTCTCTCTCTCTCTCTCTCTCTCTCTCTCTCTCTCTCGACCTCTTGACCCTGTAGTTTGCAGTGCATATACACTTTAATCTATGTGGAAAATTTACCCTTAACAACCCAATGTAGCAAGTTCCACCCCAGCAAACTGATGTGCCTATGCTCTATGGTTTGAGCAAATGTTTCTGAAGGATCCATGGGAGCAGGAAACTTCAAGGTGATGCCTGGACATGCTCATTGTCTTTGCCTGCTCTGAAGTGGGCTGTGGAACTCTGGTCTTTCCCATTTCCCTTGTGGCTCTAGGCTGCTTCCCCACCACACACTTCCACCATGAGATGCTGCTTTGTGAGAGGTCACACAGCATATTCTTCAGTTTAAACTGAACCCTCTAAGTCTAAAGGCCCCAAACAAGCTTTTTTTTTTCATGAGTTAATTGTCTCAGACATTTCATTAGTGTAACAGAAAGCTAATACATTACTCACCACAAACTTGATTGTTACCACAGTAACTTAGTAGTTAGGTGCATTTGCATAAGGGCTTGGCCTTCTGAAACATCATCTTTAATGAGAATATCTGTAATTACCCTTATAAGTTCTTTAAGAATGAAAAAAATCTATATGTCTTAGTTAGGATTTTACTGCTATAAACAGACAACATGACCAAGGCAACTCTTCTAAGGACAACACTTAATTGGGCTGGCTTACAGGTTCAGAGGTTCAGTCATTATCATCAAGGCAGAGAACATGGCAGCATTGAGGCAGGCATGGTACAGGAGGAGCTGAGAGTTCTACATCTTCATCTGAAGGCTGCAAGCAGAATACTGGCTTCCAGGCAGCTAGGACAAGGGTATTAAAGCCCACACTTACTCCAACAAGGCCATACCTCCCAACAGTGTCACTCCCTGGGCTAAGCATATAAAAACCATCACCCATCATGCCAATGCTTAGAAAGCACACAATAAAGGAAGATGAGGAACAGGAGATGAAGGAAGAATAGGGGGAGAAAGATGAAGAAGGGAAGGAGAAAGAGGAGGAAGGAGGGGGTTTCACTACTGTACAGAAGGCAGCCTCTAAATGACAGAACAGTTGCAGTGGCTTGAATATGCTTGGCCCAGGGAGTGGCACTATTAGGAAGCGTGGCCTTGTTGGATTAGGTATGGTCTTGTTGGAGGAAGTGTGTCATTGTGGGGATGGGCTTTGAGACCCTCCTCCTAGCTGCCTGGAATCCAGACTTTTTCTGTTTGCTTTGGATCAAGATGTAGAACTATCAGCTCCTCCAGTCCCACATCTGCCTGGATATTGCCATGCTCTCACCATGATGGTAATGGACTGAACCTCTGAACCTGTAAGCCAGCCCCAATTAAATGTTGTCCTTTATAAGAGTTGCTTTGGTCATGGTGCCTCTTCACAGCAATGGACAGCAGTCAGAAGGACATTGTCAAAGAGTCAGGGAATATGCCTCCTGGCCATTGCCATTCTTGGAGATGGCAATTCTACTGTCCTTTTGTTTCTCTGAGGCGAGCAGGAAAAAAGGATGAATGCAATTTGTGAGGTGTCACATCTGGCTGGGATATGATTGCACTAGTGGTGAGGTGGGGGTGGATATGAACTTTTAGCCTTGTCCATTATTGTAGCAGAATTAATTACCAGAGAACTTGGAAGTAGTTTTAGCAATGCTATCTGCCCAGGATCCCTCTGAAATTTCTAAGCCTACCTTATTTCTCCTAATTACTTCATTCAATGCTACCATCACCTATTATATTTCTATTTTAACCAGTCATTGGTTAATTATTATATTAGTATTAAATTAACAGATGATTAAAAGTGTGTCTAGCTAGAGCATCTATACAAGAATGCTCAACTGAGATAGAAGTTGTGATTGAAAATACTTGAATCTTACTCTCTGCTTTCCAGGCTCTATAGAGCATGTGTCTGACAATACAGAAAGGAAATGTGTTAAGACAGATAAGATATGTTCATTCTGAGATGCCTATATATGTACCAAGGCCACCTTCCCCATGCCAACAAGATTTAGAGAAAAATAGCCAAACTCTGGGACTCCTCTCCAACCTCTCTTAAAATGGGATCTTTTTCTTTTCCTCTTGGAAGAAAAAGTTTACTGTCATTAAAACTCTTTCCCTTCCCCACTGTGGAGTTAGCTTTTCTCAGAATAAAATTGTCACCTGTCATTGGTTGTGACCACGACTGCTAAGTTTATCACAACACTAGATTAATTTCCATAAATTGCACCCCCGACCTAAGCCAGAAGCATCCGAGATTTTTTAGAAGAGATAGCACTGCAGGCACCCACCTACTACAAGTGGAAATATGTCAGTCCTTCAGTGAGGCACAGGCAGCTGGTGCCTGTCAGTTCAGAGCTGATGGCAGCATGAAGAGAAAAAAAACTGTCTCCTATGGTGACAAGGCCTGTGCTTTAGGCTGGATCCTGCTACTAACTAACAAGGGGTGTGGCCATTCACAAGTGACTTAACATCAATTTCTTCCTCCCAAAAGCAAGGCTTTGCATGACCATCCAATGTTTCCTTCCGTCTCCATGTTGTTTCTTATTTTGCCTGGCCTTGAGATACATCCTAACCCCAGTACCAGAAGGCCACTGAGTCTAGCTCTCTGTATATGTGTAAGGAAATAAGATATTGGATCCCTAACCTTTTGAAATTAATGCATCCTTTTTCATCTTTTCCAATTCCTCTATCTCGTACCTGATTTTTTTTGTAATTAAAAGAAACCAGTGTATTCTTATTGTACTGATAAATGGGAAGAAAGAGAATTAATTCATAATATCAGATTCTTTCAAGTGGTGCCATACATGTGGCCAGCCTTCATAGTGTTGAAAATACTTTTCCACATTATAGAACACTCACATATAGATTTTGTATCATTGGAAAATATATTTTCACATATACTTATTTGTGTATGTGTATGCATGCACATTTACAGACAGACAGACATTCATGCCACAAGTGTCTGAAGATCAGAGACAACTTGCAGGATCAAGGTCATCAGTCTTGGTGGCAAGCACCTTTACCCACTGACCCATCTCATAAGCATCCAAAAAGAAGGTCTTACCTAGAACAAAGCATCACAGTAACGTAAGAGAATTGAGGTTTTCTCCAAAAGGGCAGTCTTGTAAAGCAGTTCAGAGCAAGGATTGGAATCAGATTTACCTCAGTTCAAAATATTATCACTTTACGCTTCCAGGAATCTGAATTCCCTCATCTCAAACAGGGAAGAGAGCTCAGTCACCAGGCTGCTATGAGAAATCCTTGTCATGATGGGTGTGATGGGCTCAAACTGTCCCAGAACAAAACAGCTGTTAGCACAGGTGTTCTTGATATTGCTATTATGATAATTTCTTCACCATAACTGAGAATGAGAGATGGGTATATATTCAGGTTGAAAATAGAAAACATGGACTGGAGAGATGGCTCAGCAGTTAAGAGCACTGACTGCTCCTCCATAGGTCCTGAGTTCAATTCCCAGCAACTACATGGTGGCTCACAGCTATCTATAATGGGATCTGATGGCCTCTTCTGGTGTATCTGAAGACAGTGACAGTGTACTCACATATATAAAATAAATCTTAAAAATAAAAGAGTACTTGCTGTTAAAAAAAGGGAAAAGAAAAACAGAAAACATAATACAGAGTACATCATTCTATCTCTAATTCAATAAACCATTTAATGACTCTGGTCATTGTCAGAGTTCCTAGGAGAAACCTATCATAGATCATAAGGTCTGACCAACTGCCAAAAAGTCTATCCTTGTAAGAGTAAGCTGTGTTGCTCTACTCTGCTCCACTAGACCTAAGGAGGCTGTAAGTGATAGATGATGGCCAGAGAGTGTGGGTGGGGCTTTGTCATGTTGTTGGTTTCTGTGTAGGGAAGAAGTAGGTAAGGAAATACAAGAACAACAAGTCAATTTCTGGGACAGGACCACATACAAGGGTCATAGGCCATGATATAGGAGTCATAGGCCCTCCTCCACATTGTCTCAAACCAATAAAGAGACTCATCTGAAAAGTCCAAATGTGAAGTTGGGTCTGACAATGTATTAACAACATGCCATATTTCACTCAAGATCTTGTTAATCTAATTTAAATGCTTGAGCTATTTATGTGTCCCATGAGAACATCCATTTCATCTCCTGCCAGACACCCACAAATGCTAGCAGTAACATGATCCTGAATTTCTTTATTTACTCTACCATTTATTTCAGAATCACACTTGTCTTTAGGGAAAACATGGGGAAGCTGGCCCAAGTTGAAAAGATTCAAAGGGTAATACACTCTACAACACAGGAAGAAAAATAACTTATTTGGCAGTAGAGTTCCAAGTTCAACGTTGTAGAAAGCAGTCTTTAGGAGAAACAGTTATATCATTTCTGCCCTCTGGAGACCACCCCAATTCCAGTCAGTATAATTAGGCACCATGGCTTTCTTTTCCTTCCTATTCATCACTTTCGAGGAAAGCAATTTTTTAAAAGAATATATTAAGTATCTTGTTTTCTTCTGAACTACTTTATCATTTTGAGGAAATGCAGATACTTTGGGGAGTAGTGCAGTGAAAGCCATTAAGTCATAGCCCCAGGAAAAAGCATATGCTCACAAATGATAAAGGGATAGGATCAGACTTCTGGGAGTTCACAGGCATGAGGCTCAGATGCCTCAGACTGACTGAGTGATGTTTAGGGAAAGGATTTAGTCCACTCTGCAGTTTTTTGGTTCTTGTTTTGGTTTGGTTTGGTTTGGCTCTTTTGGTTTTGCTTTTCTTATGCACAATATGAATCCAAATCAGATAGGACAAATGAGTTGTATGATTTGGGTACCCATTTCTAGATAAAATAACTATTCTAGAACTTAGTGTCTTGAAAGATGTGCTGTCAGGATTCTACTGTTCAGGCAGGATACTGGCACAAGGTCTCTATCTATGTGCTACTGTCCCCCTAGCCTTAGCTAAAGAACTGATGAAGCAAGACAGATCCACTCCATTTCTTGGGCCTCTGCCTAGAACCATGAGAGATTGGTTAGACTTGCCTAACTGCTTATTTGTTTCTTTCTGTAGAATCTCACAGCCTTTTGGAATTTCAAGCTATCACACAAAGTAAAAACAAACAAACAAAAAGGAGTTTTTGTGGTAAACTAAGAGCTTCTACTTGTGCTACATGCTCATATCCTATTGGTTAAAGCAAGTCATATGACAAGCCCAGAGTTAGTGTGGAAGAAGACTGTGGAAGCATGAATGCCAGGATGCATGGCTTCATGAGGACACCTGTTAAGCAATCTTGAGCATAACCTTCATAAATAAGAGGGAACAACAGCAATTGAAGGAGCAATAATTCTAATCTGTTAGGTACTCTACAACAGGTAGAATGTCTATTCAATCTTTCCCATTATTTAGACACTCCTCAAGAAGAAGGGAGACCAAAATGTGTATAATTCAGTCTTTCTTAGAAGGGAGAACGAAATACTCACTGGAGGTAGAGGGTGGGAGGGACTTGGAAGGAAGAGAGGAGGAGGAGAGGAAAGGGGGCAGGATCAGGTATGGGAGGAGGCAAGAATGATATACAGAGGGTCAGGAATTTGAACAGAGATGTGTAGCAATGGAGGATAGGGAACTGGGGGTAGCCACCAGCCAGAGACTCTCAGAACAGGGATGAGATTAGCTGAAATGCCCAACAAAGTGGAGGGAGAGCCTGTAGAGACTACATCTAGAGGTTAGGCAAGTCCTCTGGTTGGAGGATGGGGCTACCCACTCATCTCCAAATTTTTAACCCAGAATGGCTCATGTCTAAAGGAAATACTGGGGCAAAGTGTGGAGCAGAGACTGAAAGAAAGACCATCCAGAGACTGCCCTACCTGGGGATCCAACCCATATACAGATACCAAACAAAGACACTATTGCAGATGTCAAGAAGTTTGCTGACAGGAGCCTGTTATAGCTGTCTAACAGCTCTGCCCTAGACTGAAAAATACAGAGGCAGATGCTCACAGCCAAACATTGGACTGAGCAGAGGACCCCAATGGAGGAAGAGTGAAGGAGCTGAAGGGGTTTGCAACCCTATTGGAAGAACAAAAGTATCAACCAAAGAGAACCCCAGAGCTCTCAGGTACTAAACCACCAACAAAGGAGTACACATGGAGGGACCCATGGCTCTAGCCGCATATGTAGCAGAGGGTGGCATTGTCTGGCATCAATAGGAGGAGAGGCCCTTGGTCCTGTGAAGGCCCCAGTGTAGGGGAATGCCAGGGTGGTAATGTGGGAGTGTGGGTGGGAGGGGGAGCACCCTATAAAATCAGGAGGGGGATGGGATAGAGGAGTTCCAGAGGGGAAAGAGGATGACATTTGAAATGAAAATACATAAAATATCCAATAAAAGAATGCAAAGCCAGTGTCCTCTGACAGACTACCGGAGGAGTATGTCCACAGAGTCAACATAAATGTAAAAGAAAGAAATACTTATTGCTTTGTAAATCCAAGAAGGGGCTAGAAAGGATTATGGCAATCAAGAAGAAAAATGGAGTGAAGAATGGGAATGTCAGGAAGATAATGAGGCAGAAGAACCCGACAGAGAAAGGCATTCTCGAGGGGTGAACCACATCTTATTAGGATGGTACGATGGAACTGCCTCCTAACAAGCAAGAAAGAGGGTAAGTGGTCAGTGTACCCCAATCAGATAATACCAAAGGCCACTCTCTATATGAGTCATAACTTCAATGCACAATGGTCAAAAATTGTGCAAAATATAGATGTTTATAGCATCAACAATATTAAGAATTACAAAATGCTCACATAAAACGTTCATGTTTTTGGTTCAGAGATTAAAATAATTATAGAAAAAATTTGAAAGACCTAAGCTGCCCCCATTGAATACCTAAAATGCCAATGTAGAAAACCAAATACTATCAAGGACACACAATTCTTTCATCTGCTGAAATATATCTAGCAAATGCTTGGTAAGAGTGTCACTCAATTTGGTACCTACTGATGCGGAACATACACACAGACCCTATGACCCAAAAATGTCACTCCTAAGCACATACCTACAGAACTGTATTCATGTATATATAATAGAATGACTACAGCACTGTTCATAATGTGCTCCAACTGGAAACCATCCAACTGCCCAGCAGCAATAAATCACGGTGTATTCACACGCTGAGATAATCTGCAATGATGAGTATAGACAATGTGTAATTATACATAAACTACAGGATCATCCTCATAAGCGTTAATATTTAAAGCAAAATCAGAATGCTTGAGCCCTACATTTGAGACTAACCTGAGTAACAAAATAAAATATAAATAAGGTAAAATACAATGCACATAAGTTATGCTGTGGGAAGTCACAATTTTAATCACTCTTTGGGGAGGGGACAGGGGTCTCAGTGAGACTTCTTCAGTACGATGTAATCTTTCTCAGTTGATATAATACAATGAAAAATTCTAAATCTGATATAGAGAGTCAGAAACAAACATCTTCAAGAATCCAAAACTAAACAGAAACACAGAACCAAGAGATGCAGTACCAAGCACAGCAAAGTCAAAAGAAGTATCCTGCTCTTCCTATTCACAAGCTATTCAGGCAGCAAACACAGATCACCCTGGGCTTCCAGAGGAGGGGGTAACACTGCTCGCTTATGGAATCCTTGCTTTAAGTCAACTACAAGGAACTGTAAAGAGAGTGCTTACTTCTCATCTTTCCACAGCACATAGCAATGAACTTTACACATAACAGGCTCGAAGATGCATGACCAAAGGACAGAAGACTTCAGGATCTCAGGTGAAGAGATGGCTCAGCAGTTAAGAATGCTTGCCACCATCCAGAGGACCAGAGGTCACTTCCCCAGTACCCATGGCAGGTGGCCCACAACCATCTGAAATTCCAGCTTCAGGAGATCTGATTCCTGGATTCAACTGTAAACCATAAACCCATATTCAGCTGTATGCAATAACCCACCTTTCCTGATCACCATACATAGTAAACATGATGAGCTTCTGATTGCTGTGACTCTTCCATCAGAGAGTCCAGGCCATCCAATCTCAAACTCAGACTTAGTTCTTTCATTTCCTTCCCATTCCAGTTAATCACTGGAACTGTGCAGGACATGAGGGGAAAAAATGCCTCCAAAGGATTATGCTGGAACAGCAGGAGAAGATAAGTATCTGCTGTGGATGACCACAAAATCCACATGTCTATAAATCTCAGCACTCTGGAGGCTGAAGCAGAGGATCTTAAGTTCAAGACAAGCCTGGACTACATAGAGAGTTTCAGGACAGTATTAGCTAAATAGTAAGACCTTTTCTCCAAAAAAAAAAAAAAAAAAAAATCCCTTTTGGAAATGTTAGTTTCATAGGAATGATGGGTATGGGCTAAAACAGGTGGGTTGGAGAAATTAAAATTGAGGTTCAAATGCTGAAGTAAACATGTTAAATGTCTCCATAGGGAGCAATATTAAGACTCTATTCCATGATCATTGTGATTATTTTTATACTTGTTATATTTATGTACATTTATATAGCCATATGTGAGTTTATGTACATCACACATATGCAGGTACCTAAAGAGGCCAGAAGAGAACATTGAACCCTGGAACTTGAGTTACAGGTAATCGTGTGCCATTCAATGTAGATGCTGAAAACCAAACCAGGGTCCTCTTTAAGAGCAGTAAATGCCCTTAACTGTGAGCCATCTCTCCATCCCCACAACTCTGATACTTAGACCTCTTTCTTATACCATTTATTCAATGAGACTCTCTCTCAATTACTGTTCTCTTGCTGTGAAGAGACACCATCACCAAGGCAACTTATAAAAGAAAGTATTTTCTTGGAAGTTTGCTTACAGCTTCAGAGAATGAGTCCACGCCCATTATTTTAGAGAGTGTGGTGACTGGCAGGCATGGGGCTGGAGCAGTAGCTGAGAATTTATATTTGATCAACAAGCAGGAGGCAGAGAGAGGGATGAAGGGAGGGAGTGCATGGGGGTGGAGGTGGGAGGAGAATGGGCCTGATGTGGGCTTTTGAAACCTCGAAGCCCACCCACTCCTAATGACACACTTCCTCCAATAAGGCCACACCTCCTAGTCCCCCCACCCCCAAACAGTCTACCAACTGGTAAACAATTATTCAAATATATTAGCTTACGGGGACCATTTGTATTCAAACCACCATTGCACCCTTGAAAAGACCCTTTATGAGCCACCTTCAGAAAGCCAGTATCTGGCCTGGGAAGCTCTACAACTATGTTTCCATACGGCCAAGACATGTCCACTTCAACTTTTGCTCTGATACGGCACATGGCCTCTTGAGTTCCTCCTTATACTGTGAGCTGCTAGATGGTTCTACAATGGAACGTTGGGCAAGTCAGGCCCTATCTCCCTCTACCTTCCATTCCAGCACAAATCAGACACTGGAAGAGAATGTGAGTTTCATTAAGAAAACTCCACTTCCTGAAGAGCCATTCAGTCTCCAATTTTTCAAAACAGTGTTTAGAAGATCTAAGCCTCAGCAGGTTTGGAAGCGAAGACACTCCTGCCCACCCCTCCTGCCCACCCCTTCAGTCTCATTAGAATTCTACCCAACCATGGCTGTTATTACTAATTCCATAATGACAGTGGAGCATTGAAGTAAAATTTTAACAGTTCCTCAGTTAATCATTAAAATGAGCCTATCAGGGTGAAGAGATCTTCCACTGTTTGGGTGCTGTGTAATTTCAGATAATAAGCGAGATGAGGAAAAAGGATTTTTAATGCATTATAACTCCGACGAGGGCACTGAGCTGTTTTGAAAGGCCTGAGAGAGTCCAAAACAAAACAAAGCAAAACAAAACCCAACTCCAAGCAAGCCCATTTAGATTTGGTTTCCAGAGGAAAGAGCCTCAGGGCCAAAGATGTAGCTGGAGAGTAGATGCTCCTTGAGAAGTACTGCATGAGAGAAAAAAAGCTCGCAGGAGCACTTTGGGGCTCAAGATGCCGAGCACTTTAAGGCCCCCAAGCTTGTATCAAAAGAAAAAGCTCTGTCCCAGGAACACCTGTTCCACGATATTGCCAGGTCCTTATGGGGACTGGCTAAGTTCCTCTGTGTGCATGTCAGGAGTGAGTTCATAAGGCTTCTCAATAAAGCATTCACTAGAAAACAGCTTAGGTGTTTTTTTATGGAGCTAAAAATTTAAATCTGGTTCATTTGGAAATAATTTCAAAATGTACAGAATTTTCCAAAATGAGAAGAATCTTCTACAAAACAGAAGTAGTTTTTGTAGACCTGGGACACTGGAGTGACAGCCACAAAACTCCGTGAAGAATAGCTTTGTTCTTAGAGAATTCAGGGGAGTCTTAGGAAGGGGTCCTGGAGACCATCTCCCTGGCAGGTTCATCTGTCTTCATGCTCCATGAACAGGAAAACAAGATTATTTAATTGGGCAGCACCTGCTTCCTTCTTGTTTTCTTTTTCATCCTAGTCTTTTTCAGAATTTCTCTAGAAGCTATAAACCCAGGGGTCGATGGAAGTTGTGTGGACATTAGATCAGTTTGATCTAAAAGTTCTGAAAAACTTGAGAGTTGGTGTATACAAGAGTGGCTCAAAACAAGATGGTCTTTCTCAGTTCTTCCACTGTGCAGCAGTTGGAGTCTAAGATGTTCCAACTCCAGTTGTGTTGGTGGTTTGCTAGTTTCTTGTTATTCTTGCTTTTCTGTTAAGCCCAACTTCTCTCAGACGTCTGAAATTTCGTCGTTTAGCAAACAGCTGAACTATCTGCTGATGAGCCAAAACCTCCTCACTGCTCAGACTTTTCCCTTCACCTTGGATTATCATACTATTTTTGTTTTGTTTTATAACTGATTTCTTATATCTAGACATGGATGTAGGCAGGGAGTTGGGAATGATAGCATGTGTGCCCATTTCATCCACGATGGGGAAGTATAATCCAAAAAATGAGATGCAAGATCAAGTTATATCTGGCCATCAGTGATGGACTGTTTCTTATAACCCACAGCAACACCTCCACCATTGCTGCTCCCTTGTGACTCTTTCTATTGAGATGGGATGTATTTTTTCTCCCTTGTGGTGGGGCTTGTCACAATATAAAAAATGAAGATATATGACTTCTGAAGTTGTGGAAGGCCAGTCAGTGTTCATGTCAGACACTGGCTTAAATAGTAATTGCTAATTTTAGTGTTGGCATAATATATTTTATATGGCTTTGATAGCATGCCATTTTATTTTTTTTCAGCTAGTTAATTTGTTCCCAAAGACTTGATTGTATGACAAATCTTTTAATATAAACTCAATATCTCTGAACTAGTTAGGTCCAACTAAACCATCAATTTGATCTTGGTGTAAGAGAAGGAAATTACTTTTAGATAGTCTCCCATATATTCATGGACATGGTAATGTAACACACAATTCATCCAAATAGACATTATACCCAGTATTACTAGTCTAACCCAACAACATAGAGTTTCATCTTGCTCTCACTTGTAGAAGGTAAACACTGAATATTGATTTAACATTAAAGAAGTCTTATTGGCATTGCTGGTAAAAATAAAATTCGTGAATAGAGATGACTAAATTCACAGTAGCCAACTCTGAAAATGGTTGTTCCCAATTTTTAGAGATTTCTTGGCATAAAATAAACCACAAACAATATTTATAAGGTTTGGCTGTGTAACAAAACACCTTCAAAGTTACTAGCTGAACACTTTAACAGTCTCATTTAATTGATGAGTCTGTGGTCCATCTGGGCAGTTCTGTACTGACCTTGCTTGACTTTATGTGTATTGGGAGCTGTCCCATGGCTATGGGAAGTTGACAGGTTGACTTGCAGCTCAGTGGTCTACCATGACCTTTCTCATTTGTGTAACAGTTCTCAGGATGTCTGTCAAGAAGGCAAGATCAACTATTAACCTTGTTTCTGTTCCTATGGTCTCCCACCTCCTACCGAGTTATCCCAGAGCAAGTAACATTAAAGCCCCAGATTCTAAATGAAGAGCAGGAAAGAAACCCCACTTTTTGTGTCTTAGCTAGAATCTCATTAGACAAAGAAAATCACCCAGCTAGGCCATGCTTTAAAGTATAGACGTGCAAGTCTATCTCTTGGTGAGAAATATTGCAAAAGTATGTTTTCAAAAACAATGTGAAAGTTCATCTTCCTGGTCATTTTGACTGGATTGAGAATCTCATGGAAGACATACCTCTAGGCATGTCTGAGAGAAGATTGACTGAAGAAGACAGAACTATCCTGTACATGGGTGCCACCATCCCACAGGCTGGCACTCTGTACTGATTAAGAAGGAAAAGAATAGAACACTAGCTAAATGCCAGCATTTTTCTCTCTCTGCATCCTGGATTCACCGAAGCATGGCAAGTGTCAGCCACATGCTTCTGTAGCCATGAACTGTGTGATCCCCCCCCCCCGCTCACCACCCCCATGATGGCCAGTACTCTCCTACTGTATGAGCCATGAGAAATCATTTCCTTAAGTTGCTATTTGGTCACAACTATAGAAAATAACTATAGTTATATGCAGAAGACAGGAATTTGAGGCCTTTTTGCAACTATTGGGAGTTACTTACAGCCATACTATAAAGCTGTAGCCAGAACTCAGAGAATAGCAGCAAGCTGTAGCCAGAACTCAGAGAATAGCAGCTTTCCTTCATTTACCAGGAGCAGCCAAGAGAACCAACCTGCACCAAGATCAGCTCACTAACAAGCATGCTATTTCCTAAGAAAAGATCAGAATATTTAGTTATGGACACTTAGCTCTGAGAGCCAGAACATAATATTTTTTAGACCCAGAATGATACTGATGCCAATATAGTAGCTGTGATGTGATGATATGAAAGTCAGAACAAGAGCCATAAGAAAGAAGGTTCAGGATATTTCAGCTCCAAAGTTTTGCTATGCTCTGGGGAAAGTCAATGCAGGGGTAAAGGTTAGTTAACCTTTTCTCTCATAATGAGCATGATGAGGACAAATGGCCTGTTCCCTCACACCCTCTCTGCAGCCTGGTTAATCTGATAAGCCCAACTGGATCTGTAAAGAGAATCCCTATATCTTCATTAAACCCACTAAGAATGAATGACAAGTGACAGCATCATTTCTCTGGCCTGACAGGTTTCATGAAACGATCTGAAATGCTTTGAAAATGCCAGAAGCCTTTATGGTTCACTGGATTAGTATCTGTTTATCTCTTAAAACAAACTTTAGCTGTTCCTACCTCCAACCAAAGGTTTGGGAAAGTCAAATCTCCCCTCATTATACAGCAGAGAAAGACACAGTATATGGGTACACAAGAATATGTGTGTGAATGCACACACACAAACACATATACATACACATACACACATACACACACAGGGCAGAGGAAATCAGCATGTTTACTTGTGTTACAGATAAAAGAGAGGAGATTTATTTGGTAGTGATGTGGAGGACAATACAGGCACTGTATGTGGTCTCTGTTATGGTGACATTGGAAGCTGAAAGAGAAACAGCAGTTAAAGAGAAACCTGTTTAAAAATATCCAGGTTTAGCCACTTCTTTCTGAATAATCCTGAAAGAAGACATTACATTACCCCACCTCATAGTCCTCTGTTGTGGAGTTGGTCTAATGCTACTCATGTTAATGGGGTCCCCAAAATTCCTCAAGATTCTGTATGTCTGCACATAAGATGCTGAGGGTCCCTGCCCTCAGTTGGTTTTGATTGGTAAATGAAGTTGTCAGTGGTCAATGACTGGGCAGGGAGACAGAGGTGGGACTTTTAGGGTTCCCAGGCTAGGAAGGGAGGAAGGAGAGAAAAGGGAGAGTCGCCATTCTGGGAGAGGCGTAACAGCCATGCCTGAGAAGTGCAGATAGAGAAATAGTCAACATGTAAGAGCCAGAGAAGAGCAGCCCCAGCTGCTGGGTCTAGGACAACAACAATGGAACATAGATTTTAATAAGTAATAATTCAGGAATATCAGAGGAGAGGAGTTAGCCATGTGGAGATCTGGGAGGAGCACAGCCATTGAACTGTTCAAGGCTTATTAAAATATAAGGCTCTCTCTCTCTCAGGCTCTCTCTCTCTCTCTCTCTCTCTCTCTCTCTGTGTGTGTGTGTGTGTGTGTGTGTGTGTGTGTGTGCGTGTCTTTCATTCAGGAATCCAGAACATTGGTGTGGGTAGTGAGGAATGCACGCCTCCGTTGGGTCAATTTGAGTAGAAACTAGTTGACAACTGCAAAAATCCTCATTTGTTAAAACAAAATGATAGCAAAGTTCAAAAGTTCTTGAGAAGGTTAGATGAATTTTCCTTAGTACCCATAAATGCACTTGTCCTAGGCTAAATACTGCATAATTTCTGTAGAAGTGTGAAGACCTGGCTGGAATTTAACTGCCAAGAAGTAGCCTTGTTTCACTCTGGGCTATTCTGGGGCCTAAGAGACAAAGTCCATGTTCCCTCTTCATGCTCTAGCACAAAGCCTTTGCCCACCTTGAGTGGCCATGCACTACAATCTCTGAGATTTTTCTTCTGTATCAAGGACCTTACAATGAGAGTGGGAGAAAGGCAAATCAGGTATAGAGAACATCTAGGCCATATCCTAGACAGAAGAAGAAAGACAGTGCTGGTGGACAATTCTGTGATGATGACAAAGATAATTTTGCTGCTACTGGTAAATAATCCTTGTTCTAACTGCCTAGAAATAAGATACTGAGTATATAAAGATGGCTGAAATGTGGAACTATCAAGAACCATCATGATTCACATGTGTAAGTAGTGTTGACTTCAATTTTGAACCCTCTTGTAGACTGTTGACTAACCGAAGTTGACAGCGGAGTGTATAAAGATGACCACTTCACTTGCCTACACTTCTTATAGCATACCAGCTTGGGCTATCCAAATTCCTCCACATCACTTCAGTACTCAAAAAGAAAGCAAGAGCAGTTAGTAAGTTAGGAAGTATATTGCCTTATGACCTAGTCTTAGAAGGAACACATCATCTCTGCTACTGCATTTTGTTGGTTACCAATGACATCTAAGCTTGCAAAATTGCAAAAGGAAAAACATAGATTATACATCTTGATTGGTGAATTTCAAAGTCACATTAGAGATGAACATGTGGGCATTATTATAGCCATACAATCAGCCATAGAGGCTACCCCAGGGCTCCCAAGCCAGAAGATATTCACATTATATAAATAACTATTAATAAATAAATATATTATATAAATAAATTTGATAGTTACATTTATTTAAACATTCTTTCATTAATGCCCCTGGGATGTCAGAATACCATAGAATGGATGGCTTAAATAACAGAAATTTATTTCTCACAATGCCACCCCCTTTACTAAGTGATAGTCAAGCCACAATCTTAGTGTTCTCTAATGAGAAAATCTTTTCACTTGTGTCTGAGCTGTTGGTAGGATCACCTTAAACATAATGATTCCATCAAACCATCTCTTCAGAGCAATCTAGATTTTTTTCCCAAAACACACTGTAAAACTCTTCCATCCTCTACTTGTCACCCAATTCCAGATGGCTTCTATGTTTTTACATACTTCTTACAGCAACGTCCCACTTCACAGTAACAAAACTGTATTATTCTGCTTAGACATCAATAACAATCAATAACCCAGGCTATATAGTTAAGCAATAGAATTTTATTTCCAATAGTTGTGGAGGCTGAGATAGCAAAGACCAAGGTGCTAATATGTGTCTAGTAAAAAAAATTTTCAGATTTATAGATGGCTCCCTACTTGTTACATGCTCTCCAGGTCTCTCTTCTAAGGGGAGGAATGAAGAGAAAGAGACAGGAGAAAGGAGGAGGGGAAAGGAAAGATAGGGAGAGGCCAAATAGAGGAGAGAAAGAGGGAGAAGAGAAAAAGGGTGGGGAAGCAGGGAGAGAGCAATCTCTCTCATTGTCTTTTCTCATAAAGGCTTTAATTTTACCAGATTAATGTCCAGCCCTCATGATCTCATTCCACCCTACTTTCTTTCTTAGATAAGCCATGTCTTCAAGAACACTGTAGTCTCAGCATATAAATATGAGGAGAGAACAATATTAGGTCCACAGCCAATTTTTATTTAGGTAAGTAAATAATTTGCTTTACCTATATAATATTTCTCTTCTTTTATACCAGTTTTCCAAAGGACAATCCCAATATTATACCAACATGTGTGTGTGAGTGTGTGTGTGTGTGTGTGTGTGTGTGTGTGTGTGTGTTTGTGCATGTATCTGTGTCTGGGTGCATGTGTGCTACTATAGGATGGAAACATATTCTTTGAAACATAAATTCTAGATATGTTGATAAAACTGGATTATAAGTAAAATTTTATGTAAGAAAAGAGACTATATTGAATTTTATACACAAGAACAATACTGAGAGCTTATAAGACTAAAAAGAAACCATAAGATTCAGATTCCCACATAAAAATCAGTCACCTCCAGCCCTCTGAGTCTCCTGGGAGCCTTGCTCAGGTACCTGACTCACAGGAGCATAGGCAGTACTAGAGTTGTTGTTTAAAGCCAAGAACTGTGGGGTAGCAGAAAATTCACCCACCCTCTTGCTCCTTCTGGGTGAATTCTTCACATGGGGAAGGTATTCCAAAAGATGGACTGTTGCAATGGTCATAGTATGCTTTGTATCCTTCTAACTGGACACAGAACATTTCTCTTTGTGGACTAATCCTAAAACTAAGTTGATTTTCTTTAGAAAAGGACCATGTCATTCCAATCCAACTATGTGGAACTGAAAACTTTTCCATGCTCAATGAGTGTGTGTGTTGTGTGTCTCTGTGGGTTTCTGTGTGTGTCTATGAGTTTGTATGTGACACCATTTCCTATGTATTTTTCCATCTGAGACTTTTCACCTCCTACTGAACATTCAGACTCAGACAAGATACTATTTATAGAAAACATTTAAAATTTGAGTTTGATCTCCAACTAGGTATACCTCTGTAATGTTTCTGTTGAATAACAAGAAAAGCATTCAGTGGGATGGATTCAGAATCCTAAACAGTTCCTGTATTATACCCTAACACTGAGCAATTCCACCCATCGCTCTCCAAGGACCTAGGAGAATGCTTCAGCAGATTAGGTATGTCTCCTCATTATCAGCTGATCAATAAATCACTTTTCCAGGTACATTTTATGGTTGCCCAATACACCAGCATAATAAAAGCTTGACTTAGATAATGTTCCTTTTTATTAGCAGAGATGAATTACCTCATGGGGCCAACAGATACACAAATACATTGTGCCCTTCCACTAAGTGGAAGGCTTTTTTTCAATCAGCTTCTGACAAATGCAGAACTCAAAGACAAAAGAGCAGTATTCGGGACTGTCTAATGTTAATGCTTTAGGTTCATTTACAGAGTTCTCTTGCTCGTCATTTAGCAATAAAATAAAGTCATGATTTCCATAGCAATCCTGGCAAACCATCAGAGTAATCTGAAACATAAATTCTAAACTTTGAAGGTTGATCCAGAGCCCAGAAGAGGATGCTTTCTTCAGAGAATGTTCATTCAAGAAAAAATATATATATTGTTTTGCTTCCATTGGACTCAGAATGCTGCTAAAATAGCACGTTGTAACAATAAATGCATGTGATAATACCAGCATCCGAGTTGACTGTAAAAGAAATGAATGAGGGAATATTCGGAGGCAGAGAGGTAGCATGTACCTGTGGCTTTGAAAACTCCTGTTTCCTTCTTAGGTTTTAAATTAAAATTTATCATAAAATGATTAAATGCTTACTGCCTAGAATGGATGATATTCTGATATTCTCACTCTCTGAGGTTTATGGAATAGAACTAGGACATGTGAGTACTAGGTCTTTGTTCTTTAAGATGAAAACATGGATCTTTGTGATTGTTTGGTTGGTTGGTTTTGGTTTTTGATGTGTTTATAAAAAGATAAAGACAGGGGATATATTTTATGGATGTATAGTGATGTGTGGGGGAAGGGAGTGCCTTAGCAGGCCCATGTTGAGGCATCCCTTCCCCTTGAGGGACCAGCCACAGGATGGTATAGTATAGAAAAGAGTTTATTAAGAGCATGGGGAGGGGAGTTACGAGGGCAGTAGAGGCACAGAAAGGGGGGAGAGAGAGAAAGAGAGAGAGAGAGAGAGAGAGAGAGAGAGAGAGAGAGAGAGGAGAAGTAGAGGCTGCCACGAGCACATGGAGAAAAAGGTGGGAAGGGAATGGGGAAAGAGGGCAGAAGGGAAAACGAGAGAAAGAGAGAGAGAAGGAGGAACACAGCCCCTTTTATAGTGAGTCAGGCATACCTGGCTGTTGCCAGGTAACTGTGGGGCAGAGCTTAGACAGAATGCTAACAGGTTTGCTTTTGCTTTTGCATTTGTCTGCCCAATACTTAGTGAACAGTAGTGCTGGGAGTAGAAGGAGCCCTGAGTGAGTGAAATCTCAGGTGTACAGCTGACACACACATGGTCATGTCAAGGACCCCAATGCCCAGGGGAATGACAAAGCTGTTGCCGATATGGGCTAAGCTCGGAAAGATAGTAAAAAGGTCATCTCAGGAACTCTGGGAAATTCCACCAGCCCCCTGAGCATGTAGGCACCCCTCCCCTCCTGGAAAAGACAGGTGAGAGCACATAGGCTGGAAGGGAGGGGCTGATTAAGCCCCTACTACCTCATTCCCTAAAGACCAATCAGTTTAAAAGTCACACTGTTCTGCCAATCACATTGTGCCTAATGGCTGCTGCTCTAAAAACTATAAAAGCTCGCCAAACAGGCTGCATGTGGTCATTCTCTCCCTCCTTTGTGTGCAGGGTGACCCCTGCATGCTGGAGCAGTAAAATTCCTCTTGCTTTTTGCATCGATCCACAACTCCATGGTGTTCACTGGGGGGGGGGAGTGTCTCCTATAAGCTAAGTGTCCCCAGAGTCTTACATTTGGTGCATGGGCTGGGAACAGACCCCCTGTGGGGACACACTGGATAGTGGCAGATAGAAGGAATAGCTTAAGCAGGTACCATGGTTGTCTGTCTTACTGTCAAAGTCTGAGTCTGTAAGTCTATTGGAAGTTTCAGCTTGCTTGCAAGTGTCAGGGGGGCTCAAAGAGCCTATGTCTAGTGCAGTCAAGGGCAGCGGGCAAACGTGGCTTAGTGTCACGACCACAAGGTATCTAGGGGACGCCCCAGAGACCCCAGAAGGAGCCGGGAAGGCTCCACTTCTGGAAACAGCTATTCTTGCTGTAACCTGGTTTATCTGGCTCCTGCCGATAAGGCACGGGCACCTGGTTTGTCTCGGTGCAGCTGGAGCTGGCCAAGGAAGTCTGTTCTGTGTCCACGGAAGAGACGAACTATCTGTAACTGGGCCCATGGAAGGGGCGAACTGAGTGTTGATTGTCTTTCTCTGTATTCTTGAACCTGGACGCCTGCCCGTGGCAGGGTCAAGCTGTCTGTGTGTTGATTGTTTTCCTCTGTGCTTGTTGGTAACTCATTCTGTGTTCTTGGACTTAAACTGATGACTTTTTTTTTTTTTCATATTGGACAGACTGAATCTATCCTGTTAAACATCCTAGTTAACCACTGGAGGGAAGTTAGGGAAAGAGGAGAAAATTTGTCAGTACCACCCGGACCAAGTGCCCTATGTAGTTACCTGTGAGAATCTAGTAAAGAACCCCTCTACCCCCTCATAAAAGTCTTTCTCTCCCCAAGACCCACCTCACAGGTTCAGGCCATCAGGAAGAAGGAAGCATGGGAGGAGAGATCTGGACCTGAGAAGTCGATCCTCCAAGACCCTTCAACAGCAGACCTATTACTCCAAGACCCTTCTCCTCCATATCCCCCTACCCTGGCCCCCATGGCCCAGCCAGCACCAGCACTGGTCCCAGGATCCTCAGCCCATATGGGACTGGGGCCCTGGGTGAAGACAGTGATTAGACAGGGTTCCAACCCCCTCCCCAAACCCAGGGTAACTCTGAGAATAGAGGGGAAACCCACTCAACTCTTGGTGGACACAGGAGCTTGATCCTCCAAGCTGATGGCACTGTTTCAATATATATATATATATCTTAGGTCCAAGAAGCCACTAGCACCAAAATGTATTCATGGACTACCTGAAGAACAGTGGACCTAGGGATGGGCCAAGTATCCCATTCATTTAGGGCCAGCCCAGACTGTCCCTACCCTCTGTTGCAGCAAGACATTCTCTCCAAAATAGGGGCCCAGATACACTTCCTGCCCAACGGGCCACAACTAACTGGCCCAAAAGGAGAGACCTCTCCAAATGACCCCTGCCAAAAGCCATGGCTACATGGTTTACAGATGGGAGCAGTTTTCTCCATGAAAGTCAGAGACGAGCAGATGCGCTGTGGTAAACTGCACAAATGTCATCTGGGCAGAACCTCTACCCCCAGGCACCTCTACCCCTGGCACGTTGATGCAGAAAATGGAGCTAATTGCTCTCACCAAGGCCTTGGAACTTGAAGCCGGCAAGAAAATTAATATCCACACGGATAGCAGGTATGCCTTTGCCATGTCCACGGGGCTATATACCAAAAGAGAGGACTGCTTACATCAGAGGAAACAAACAGGAAATCTTGGATCTCTTGGATGCCCTAATAAAGATGACAACTGAGTATTATTCACTGCCCAGGATATCAGAAGGGAAGAGACTCAGTGGCCTGGGGCAATAACCAGGCAGATCAAGTGGCTATGCAGGAGCCTATCCTAGTTATGGGCCTGCAAAAAACATTTGCTGGGAAATGGGACTGGACTAAGAGATGGCCTCACTTAAAATATATGAAAAAAAGAAAGGACTCAGATTGCTAGCCACCCTACCAACTATTACCTAGAGAAGGAAGGGCAATGGCATACAAAAGAAAGAAAACTATGCTCCCCAAAAAGCAAGCAAAAGACTTACTAGGCCAAATGCACAGATAGACTCATTTAGGGGATAAAAAGCTTGTGCAAGCAGTTAATATATATATATATACACACACACTCAGGGGTTTGGGGCCAGAAAGATAGTAGAACAGTGTAAGATATGCCAGCAAGTGAATGCTTATGTAGCCAAGAGTAAACAGGGCAA
Organism: Rhynchomys soricoides; assembly: GCA_019843965.1. Classification (NCBI taxonomy): domain Eukaryota; kingdom Metazoa; phylum Chordata; class Mammalia; order Rodentia; family Muridae; genus Rhynchomys; species Rhynchomys soricoides. Next base: position 10,082,284 of record JADRCH010000019.1, on the reverse strand, counting down.
AGGACCTAGGGGAGAACAGCCTGGAGTATATTGAGAGGTCGATTTTACAGAAGTTAAGCCAGGAAAATATGGTTATAAATACTTTCTAGTGTTTGTGGATGTTATCTCTAGATGGGTTGAGGCATTCCCTACCAAGAAGTAAACAGCTACCAAGGTATCCAAGAAGATATTAAGAGAAATTTCCCCGAGGTTCAGAGTGCCCAAGATAATTGGATCGGACAGTGGTCCTGCTTTTGTCTCCAAGGTAAGTCGGGGACTGGCAGAGATATTGGGGACTAATTGGAAGCTCCATTGTGTGTATCTTCCCCAGAGCTCAGGGCAGGTAGAGAGAATGAACAGAACCCCAAAAAGAGACCTTAACTATATTGATCTTGGAGGCTGGCTTGGATTGGGTGGTGCCCCTCCCCTTGGCCCTGTTCCGATTCTGGAACACCTCCTACCATTTTAAGCTGGCCCTTTTTGAGATCCTGTGTGGTACCCCAACTCCCTTGGTGTCCACTAGGCCTTCCCAGGAGGTATCCTACAGCATAAGATTTGGACCAAACTGTTTGCCTTAAATGTTCCAAGGGTGCCAGAGACCCCTCACTGCTTCCAAACTGATGACTGGATCTGCGTAAGGAGACATCAGGCACAGTCACTGGAACCCCGATGAAAGGGGCCCTTCCTGGCACTGCTAGCTACTTCCACAGTCCTCAAGGTCAATGATATTGTAGCCTGGGTACATGCTTCCCATGTGAAACCTGTAGATGCCCCACTCTCCAGAGACCACCGCTGGATGGTAAAGAAGATGGACAATCTGCTCAAGCTCAAGACTACTCGAACTTGATCATGACTGCCTGGTGGTACCTTTGGATTCTGGTTCCTTCCCCCATCCTATGTGCCTGTCCGCCAAACCTGTTACAGCACTCAGTGTCTCCCTTCTTTTGGGGTTAGGGGTGGCTGGGGCAGCCACCAGGACCTCCACTTTGATCTTACAAAGGAAAATTATGACATCTGAAGACAGCCATTGATTTAGATATATAGAGAATAGAAACTTCCATCAGTCATCTTAAAGAATCACTGACTTCACTATCAGAAGTAGTACTACAGAATAGGAGGAGATTAGACTTAACTTTTCCTCCAGCAAGGAGGGCTATGTGCTGCCTCAGATGAAGAGTGTTGCTTTTATATAGACCATTCTGGGGTTATTAAAGATTCAATGGCCAAGGTGAGAAAAGAGTTAGCCAAGTAGAAGAGAGAGAAAGAACAGAGTCAGGGCTGATTCGAGTCTTGGTTTAACTCCTCCCCTTGGTTAACCACCCTCATATCCACCCTGTTAGGACCCTCAATTGTTCTCCTGCTATTGTTGACTTTTGGCCCCTGCATTTTGAACCACTTAGTTGCTTTTGTTAAGGAACACATAGGTACAATACAGCTAATGATCTTAAAGCAGAAATACAAAGAACTAGATACAGAAGACCAGGAGTATAAGCTATCAGAATACCAGCAATAGCTTCAGGATTGAAGCATGCACAAAGAATAGAGGGGAATGAAGGGGGTCAGCTCAGGAACTTTGGAAAATTCCACCAGATCCCCAAGCATGTAGGCACCCCTCCCCTCCTGGAAAAGACAGGTTAGAGAGCACATAGGCTGGAAGAGAGGGGCTGATTAAGCCCTTACTACCTTATTCCCTAAAGACCAATCAGTTTAAAAGTCACACTGTTCTGCCAATCACATTGTGCCTAATGGTTGCTGCTCTAAAATCTGTATAAAAGCTCGATGAATGAGCTGTGAGTGGTCATTCTCTCCCTTCTTTGTGTGCAGGGTGACACCTGCATGCTGGAACAATAAATTCCTCTTGCTTTTTGCATCCATCCCCAACTCCACAGTGTTTACTGGGGGTCTCCGATGAGCTAAGGTTCCCCAGAGTCTTACAATAGCAATGCTTTCCTTGTGTGTGTGTGGGGGGGGGGGAGAACCAAGTACAATTATCACTTTATCAGTGTATATTAAAACTAAATGCTGCAGCTCCCTCCTCCCAGCTGTTTATAGCCTGAGACTACTTATCTACAGAGGCCTCCTACAGACTTGCCAGCCATTCCCCTTGTGCTATCCATAACAAACACAATGAGGTTGTGGATTGCAGTGGTAATATGTGCTTCTTCATCAGATTTTGTACACTGTACTTGACCCCAGTTTTTCTGTACATGAATCAGTCTTCTCTTTATCCCCTCATTGCCCCTTACATGGGTTTCAGATACAAGGCACACAGGTCACCCCCAGCCCCCATTTCCGATTATCATTAACATGAATTCAGGGTTAAGTTTTGAGAGCATCAACTCTAGGAACATATATTCTAATCATCTCTGGGTGAAGGGTTTTCCTGGAAGAAGACCCACAAATTGAATGTGAAATAATGCTTTTGTTGAAAATAGAGACTGTCATCCTGGATAGAAATAACCAGGCAAGAGGCAGAGAAACTGGGAAGCTGTACGCCCTAGTGTTCTTGGGATTCCACTTTATCTGTATTTGGTTGAGGGCAGAGGAAAGTCAAATGTAGAGACACCAGCCAGGTCATAAAGGATTGTGGAGCTTGGGCATCAGTCTTAGTAACATGAAGACTAGGTTTTGAGATGGGTCTTGGTCAAACTTCTGACTTGGACAGAGAATTTAGACTTCAGCATTCAGTGAAGAACACACAACAGGTAGAGCTAGAGTGAAAGAGACAAGAGGCAGGTCCTGAACTGTGGCCATCCTGAGACCCTTTCTCTGCTCTTGAGGTCAGCCAAGGCAAGGTCAAACAACCAACTCATCTCAAGGACTAGACACTATTTTGAAGAAGCAACTATTCTTGTAGAATATAGAAGCTTATTCTCTTCTCTTTATCCCTTTCCCATCCTCCTGGCCAAGGGCACAGTGGGAGGACGATGGCAATTGTGAACAAAGCAAATAGAGTACCACCATCTCTCTCTTAGCATCACCATTTCCAAGGACAGTCCTCCCTCGGGGCTCAGAGTCCTGCTGGCCTTGAACCAGCAAGGGGAGAACAAATAGCAAATGACTGCACTTGTCAACAAATTGCTTCTCATCAATGGGAAATAGAAACAGGCCACTTTATTCCCTGATGACAACAAAAAGAAGTTCCAAAAGCATGGGCATTTGGTCTTTTCCAGACCAACAAAGCACACCATGAGCCCACTTGAGAGCCAGGCATTGTTTCAAGGTGCATTCAAGGGCACTGCAGATGTGAGGAAAGAAAGACCCAAGCCCTGTAATGTTTTGTAAACATCAGAAACTGCTTCCTTAATAGGGATGTCTTCCTGGTTCTCTGAAAATAAAAGAATGTTTCAGAAGAGATATTCATGAAATTGAAATGACTCAAAGTAGATGAGAACAATGCTGGCAAGAACTCACAGATCCTCTGAGCCCAGGTTGAGGTTCTCAATGGCAAATGGAGCCTAATTGGTTTGCCAGCTCTATCAAAAGTGCAGACGAGGAAATACACTTGCCTGGGAGCAAAAGGGATTTAATTTGGACAGAGGGAAATTTTTGCCGATAGGAAAGGTTATTAGAAACTGCAGTGGATTATGAAAGGGAAAAAAAGATCTGCAAATTTGTTCTTCGGCAAATGTGTACTGAACACTCACAATGTGATAAGCTACTCCGCTATTCCATGCTAAGAGGATTGATTAGTGGGTAAAATTAAGATCCCTAAGTAAGTGGGGCTTAGATTCCAGCCGGAGGCAAGAGGGACAGCAAATAGATGGGGCTTGAGCAAGGCAGAGCTAAGAACCTGATCCCCAAATGTGTTTAATGCAGAGTGGGTCAGTGCAGTATATTGAGGTGCAGTGAAGGTACTGTGCAGTATGCAGCAGTGCAGCACAAGTACAATGAAGCATGGGCTGTGAATTATGAGTCAAATGCAAGCTGGCTCAATGAAATATGGAGATAATATAGTGTGCATACAGTTCTTCACGAGTACAGTAATGCAGGCCTGCACAATATGGATGCAGTGCATTGTAGATAAAAAGAACCCAGGGTGGAATGAAGTGTAAGTCAATCCAGTGTTGGTACAGGTGGTGTTTTATGTATATAATACAGTGTCAGTGTGCATCCGAGCAATGTGGATCAGTGTTGCTCAAGTCAGCACAGTATGGATATAGCGAATTATGTGTAGCATGCATTATGGATTAGCACAGTGTGAGTACAATGGACTGCTGGTGAATGACCTGTGAGCACAATGCAGTGTGATTATGTTGCATTGGAGGTAGGTGCAGAATATGTGTAATGCAATGTCATTGTAGTAAACATAAAATGCAATAGGTTTATGATGCATGATGGGCATAGGTCTGTATGGTTGTGGTGTATTACAAACATGGTACAATTTGAGTATAATGTAGTGTGGTTACTGTGCATTGGGCATGCAGTTCTGGGTGGGTACAGCCCACTGTGGTCATAGAAAAGTGAGGATATAGCAGAATGTAGGGCAGTGCAGTAAAGGCACACTATAAAAGAGGTTGCAGACTTCAACAAGAGTGGGGTATGAAGAGGCTCACAGTCATACTATGAAAATCTCTGAACCCTGGAAAGAAAGTAGTCATGGGGGAGGTGTGAGGAGAAAGTTGACTGAGGGAAGTATCAAGAACAGTGCCACCAGCCAGGCAGTGGTGGTGCATGCCTTTAATCCCAGCACTTGGGAGGCAGAGGCAGGTGGATTTCTGAGTTTGAGGCCAGCCTGGTCTACAGAGTGAGTTCCAGGACAGCCAGGGCTACACAGAGAAACCCTGTCTTGAAAAACCAAAAAAAAAAAAAAAAAAAAAGAACAGTGCCACCTTTAGGAAGATGCAAAGCAAGAAATAATGAGACCCTGAGTAAATATCTAAAGGCCTAGGATTTAAGGGTTGTCTGAATGGAACCTTGAGGAGTGGAGTTTTCAGACTTCAACAAGCTCTGAATTGGGGTGACTGGAGCTCCCAGGGAACCATGAACACATAAAGGTGAGAGCAACAAGGAGAGAGTATAAACCCAGGTTTGCTTTCTGTCCTAAGTGTTTCCTTGGATGTTTGGGAAGTCATATTGTGCACTTAGCTGTGCCTCTAGGAGAGATTTCCTTAGGGGACCATCAGTATGTGCTCTGTTGTGACCCTGGGTCATGTGACACGAGGAAGGCTCTGGAATCTGGGCCAACTTAACCCCAGGATAGAGTCAAAATCCTTCACATGTAGAGCTTTTAAACCATTGCTTCCCATATGATTCAAAGCTTGGGATTGAAGAGATAGATCAGCAGGTAAGTGCACTTGCTGCTTGTGCAGAAGACCTAAGTTTGATTCCCAGCACCCAAATGGACTGTCTCACAAATGCTTGTATCTCCAGCTCTAGGGGGTCCAATACTCTCTTCTGGTTCCAAGAACACCCACACTCAAGTGCACAAATGCACACATGTGCACATAATTAAAAACAAAATAAATCTTCAGAAAAAAATCCTGGGTCTGATTGTTCCTAGCGGTTAAATATCAGAATCACCAGGGTCTTTCATGAGCTTGAAGAGAAAGCCAACTGTAGCCAGAACAACTTAGCCACATCTTTGTTAATCTGCCCAAAAAGAGGTTGAATTAAACCTTTTGATATCCAAGCTGTCAAAAACAGAAGCCTGGTTTTAGTGCCCTGTAAATTCTCCAACTTCCATTTCCTGGTCCTCTGGGTAATATGACTTATACTGCAGATGCCCTGTTTTGTGGTCCCCATGAAACAAAGACAGTTCCTACAAGACCAAGTATTTTAGATGACTGAAGGAAAATAACCATGTTCATAGCTAGAATTCAAGCATTTATACTTCAGGGAGAGAGCAGAGCAAGGTCAATTCCTAACAGTGTCTCCAAGGACAGTCAAGATAAATTGTCTACCCCACCCTTTTACCATGGCTCAGCCATCTGTGATTGACATTCTTTGCTTCTTGATGTCAATGGCAAGGGAACATCACATGCAGGTCAGGATTTTAACTATAATTATATACATAATTATATCCTTCATAGACCACTGGGAGCCTATGAAATAGGTGCCTAGGAGGAGCTATTGCTTCCCTTTCATATGTACCATCTCACCCTAGCTACTCAAGACAGATCCACTCATAAGATTCTGTTTTTATAGTAAGCTGAACACACACACACACACACACACACACACACACACACACACCAAAAAATGACAAAGAGAACGTACACTAGAGAATATTTTATCCCAATCCAATGTGGTGATCAGAGTCTGGATAAAACAACCCAGGGATCAGTAAGCTATTTCTATAAAAGGTTAAAGAGCAAACTCTAGATTTTGGATGCCATAAGGTCCAGTCTATCCTATGCTATGCTGCCATTTTAGAAGGAAAGCAGCCCTAGACAGCTAAATTATTTGTGACACTACTATTGTGGGAGGATCAACTGAATCTTAAGTCCTATCAGGGGAATGCCCAAGGTGATTGACATGTGATCCACACAGCACAGGGTCCTATTTGCTTCTCCACCATGCTTGGGCTGAGGCTTCCTTGCCTTCCTTCAGCTACTTCCTGTTGACCAAGGAAACCAACGCACTTCACGACTGATGAAACCTTCATGGTGTGCCTATATGGGTGTGGCTATGTGCTTGCAAAAGTTTACTTTTGACAAACAGGTCATAGGCTATATGTAGTGGCATAGACAATGTGTGGTGGACATAGTAACTGACTAACCGTTAGTCTGATACAGTAAAAGATTTAGAGTAAGATATGGAAGGCAGCACATCTTTCAGTGACAACTCAGGCTTGCCAGATTACTATAGCATCATGAATATGTGTTTATGTTCACATGTACCCACAGATAAAATGGGCGTGTGAATACCTATAAGTATACATAGGTGGATGTTCATGCATGTACACATATATGCATTCATAAATATGTGTGCACACATCGTACACATTCCCTTCAGGATTTCTGTTCTTATGTAGAAGATTGGATATGCTGAGTGAGTTCTCTGTTGAAGGCAGTTCTGAATAAAGAAATGCATCTATGTCTTGAGAAAATAAAAAGTGAAGATAGATACTTTTTTTAGGGTTCCATCATCCATGAAGTGCATTGCATTCCTTGATCAGCAGGAAGTAGCTAAATGGAGGTAGAGAACAGAACCTCAGTTCCGGTGGGAAACAAATAGGAGTCTCTACTGTGTGGATCGCATGCCAGTCATCTTGGGTATTCCACTCAAAGAAAACAAGATTCTGTTGGTCCTCCCATGACAGTTTTATCACAAAGAATTTAGCACAGGAGCAGCAGAAGGGTTTGTGTTAGGAGAAGACAGGAGACTGTAGGCCATGACTGTTTTCTCTAGCCAAGGCTAGGTCCCACAGGACAGCTTTGACTCCAGATTTCTAACAAGGACTGATGAGAGAAAAGGAGAGAGAGAGAGAGAGAGAGAGACTGCATATATATATGCATACATACATACATACATACAAACATACATGCATACATCTGTACTGGCCAGTTTTATGTCAACTTGACACAAGTGAATGCCATTTGAGAAGAGAAACCTCAACTAAGAAAATGTCTCCATATATTAGGTTGTAGGTAGGTAAGCCTATGGGGAATTTTCTTTATTGGTGATTGAAGAGAGAAGGCCCAGCCAATTGTGGACACCTCTGGGCTGGCAGTCTTGAATTTTATAAGAAATTCAATGATCAAACTATTGGAGTAAACAGCACTCCTCCATGGCCTATGCATCAGCTCCTGGTTCAAGGTTCCTGCTCAGTTTGAGTTTCTGTATTGGCTTCCTTGGACAGACAGTGATATGTAAGTCGAATAAACCCTTTCCTCCCCAAGTTGCTTTTGGTCACAGTGTTTCATCCCAGCAGTAGTAACTCTAAGACACTAGGCTCCACCCAAACTAATAACAAACCATAACATTATTACAAAACAACACTGACCAGTGTTACCTCCTACTCTGATCCCACTCACTGACCCATGATTAAAGAACATTGTTTATCTTTGATGATGAGATTCCAAAGTGTTGTCAAGGGTCATGAGCATGAGAGATTAGCATGTCAGGAGGTGACCCCATGCAACTCATCACATCAGCCTTAATTAATTCACCAATATCAGGAACACCTCTGTGGTCCAAGAAACCACAGGAAATAATTTGATTTCCATAATCTCAAAGTAGGAGTACACTGGCTAAGAGGAGGAAGAGTCCAAAGTCCTTTACGGAAGAACTCAACTTCCGCCATGCCCTCAAACCGCTCTCTTAGATAGTCCTTCAATCAAGCAGACAGCTCACAGACAAGCTGCCATCTACAGGAACAGCAGAGAGCCAGAACAGAACTTTGAAGTATTTTCATGTGCCACAGTTCAACATAATAGGATCACGGTACAAAGTAATAGTTGTTACATTTGTATATGAAAAAGAGAGAGAAATGTAAACAGAAGTTTCATAAAGACAAGATCATATACTCTAAGGACCACTCAAAATTATTAGAAAGTGACTAATTAATACTTGTCCAAATGAGAACAATAAGGTTGGACGTCTGTAAACAGAAAATGCAAAACTGAAATGCTGCAGAGTAAGAAGCATGCTGAGCACTGCTGACCTGATGCCAAAGTGAAAATTCCACATCTGACCTTGCTGACAGCCCATCAGAACCAAATCCCACTGTATGGAATCACCTTCCAGCTATGTGTATCAGGTATAAATTAAATACATACGAATTTCATATCTAGATTTAGGTCCTGCAACCAAGACATCTTATTATATATGAAAAAATATTCCAAGACCAGAAGCAAAATTAAAAATCCAATACAAAAACCAGAAGCACTCCTTGTCCTAAGTGCTTTATATATAGGATACTCAGGCTATATGGCAATTGAAATATTATACAGAATTAAACAGAAAAGCTGGCATACCAACAAAAGCAAGTAAGTGAAAAAGATAGAATAAAATTGTCTACCAGTCCACTGAAAAGATTCAAAGGGATGGGCCAAGAGGAAGGAAAGGGTGTCAGGCCCATGGAGACTTCATAGACCAGTCATTGCTGTCATACTAGCCCAGATTGCTAGATAGTCTGCCTTGCTTTATTCTTGTTTTAATAAGAAAATAGAAATACATGTCTTTCTTTTCTTTTTTAAAAATTTATTGCCTGGCAATGGTGGTGCATGCCTTTAATCCCAGCACTCAGGATGGCAGAGGCAGGTGGATTTCTGAGTTCGGGGCCAGTCTGGTCTACAGAGTGAGTTTCAGGACAGCAAAGGCTACACAGAAAAACCCTGTCTTGAAAAACTAATAATAATAATAATAATAATAATAATAATAATAATAATAATAAATACAAATAAAAATTTATTTACTTTACATCGCAATCACAGCTTCCCCTCCCTCCCTCTTCTCCTCTCAGTCCCTCCCTCTCACCTATACCCAACCCTTTCTCCTCAGAAAAGGGGCAGCCTCCCATTGGATATCCACAGGCCTTGGCATATCAAGTTGCAGAACTAGGTGATTCTCCAATTGAGCCCAAACAAAGCAGCCAGTTAGGGAAAAGGGATCCAGAGGCAGACAACAGGATCAGAGATTGTCCCTGCTCCAGTTGTTAGGAACTGAACATCTGAACATCTGTTACATATGTGTAGGGGGTTAGGTCTATCACAGGCATGCTCTTTAGTTGGTGGTTCAATCTCTGTGAGCCCCTATCAGCCCTGGTTAGTTGGTTCTGTAGGTTTTCTTGTGTTATCTTTGATCTTTCTGGATCCTCCAATCCGTCCTCTATCTCTTTCACAAAATATTTGGCTGTGGGTCTCTACTTCTCTTTCCATCAGTGCTGGGTGAAACCTCGGAGAGGACAGTTATTCTAGGTACCTGTCTGGTTGTCCCTGGTGCCAGCAGACCTCTGGGAATGTAGGCAGAGCTGATATCCCTGCTGCCTGCAGCCCTCCCAGAATTCAGACAGCACATGTTTTTCTGTGTAGTCTCCTGATTTCTAAATGTTGGAAACAAATATAATTTAGACAAAACACGTCTGTAAATTAACATCCAGTTGGTGACATGACCTTCACAGTACTGTTAGTGATGGGGAAGAGTGGAACTCAAGGCAAAGACAGAGGCAACACACAGCAAAGGTCATTATAGAGGGGCAGGATGGAGATCAGAGCACAGAATGGAAACCAAGCAGCTGCTTTTTCTCTGTGACAGAAATGAAAAACTGTGGGTTAGGTCTGGCACATCCCAACTAGCTTAGAGAGTTTAATAAGATTTTGATGCCCCATGGATAAATTGCCCTTGACCTTTATCTAAAGACAAGTCAAATCCTTCCCATAAAACCAAGCAGACCCTTCATGGTGTGGCAGTGGAAAAGTCACCACATTGTAAATGAGCATCAGGATGCTGGATGTTGCACAGGTCTGATCAAATCAGAGCTATTGGGAACAATCTTGGCAGCATAGTTTCTCCTGTTACTGGGCAAGCTGACACCAGTTAAATGAAGGGAAATTATCCTAAGTATCCACTAAAAGATTCATGGGCATCGTGCTGCAATGAAATAAGGAGATCGCTTTTCTGACGCTGATTCTGATAGAAGACTACCAATAGGATAAGGATCAAGGGAATGAGCAAGTGGCGAGCACAAGAAGATGAAAGGGAAAGAGACTGCTGATGTTTCAGAAGGCACTGGCGTATGGCCAGGTTGATTGTGGACCTTAATGTAGACATGACATTGGTCACTAAGGTTCTCAACAACTAGCCAAAAAACATCTGGCATTTTAGAGAAGGCCAAGTGATCTGGGTTCAAATCTATCTTTTTGAAGATCCTTCTTCTGCAGACTCCGGGTTTCTGCTACCTTTGGTAAATGAAGCAGCCAGGAGAGCAGCCAGCATGTCAGAGTTCAACAAGTGATTTCTCTTTCCAGCCTAGAGCTTCTTGCATCTGGGTGTTTAATATTTATGGCCATTGTCTGCAGCTGCTGACCCCTCTTTTCTGTTATCTCAAAGGACCAACACTCCATATAAAAAGGCCATGCTGCCGTCTTAAACTTTGGATGGGAGTGTGTATTTGATCAAGTTTTATGTAAATTCCATCTACCCACAGAGTGAATATTTCCCTTGCTTTGAAAATACACTTCACCTTTGTCGGTATTTGTGTTTCCACAAGTGTCAAAGCTTGCATTTATTGTTTTCCATTCTCATCAACCTTTTCCATTCCAAATGCCTCTTGCAGAAGTAACGTAGCTCCCAGTAGATATAGGCCTTTATCAAAAGAAAAGCATCAGACAACCATCTTTCCCTCCTTGTGTCCTATTTGTGAGATACCCTCAAGGACATTGCTAAGCCAATGTCCAATCTTTGTCATTTCTTCTGAGCATTGTCTTGGCTACAATTTTGAGTCACATTTTGCCTACACAATTATTAGGAAATCATCTATAAACTGCAACTACATATAAATGGAATTTGAATCAAATTGTACAAGTATATAATGTGGGAATCATTTCTTTGTCACTGTAAAATAAAGTCTACAGATTGCCTTCCCCTGTCTCAAACCCTCCTTAGGTGGTCCGGTTACTGTAGTAGCCATTTTTGCATCTCTAGGTCAAACTTCTAGCAGAAATCAAAGGAGGAAGAGTTTGTCTTGGCTTCAGAGTCCTCAGTGATAGCACAACACAATTCACACATGGCAGGCTAGGAAGCAGACAGAATTTCTTCTGTTCTGCTTTTCATGTGTCAAGGCCTCCAGTCCTGGAATTATGTTATTCTCATTCAGGGTGGGTTTTAACACCTTAGTTAATCTTCTCTGAAAATGACTTTTTAGACACATCCAAAGGTATGCCTCACCATATCCTTGGTGATTTAAAATCCAGTTGAAAATGAATGAAGATTAATCATTATAGACATTTCCTTTTGTGATGGTAGAGAGACAGGGTCTGACTCTATAGCTTGGTAGCATAGTCTTGCCTAGAAACTGTGAAACCCAGTCTGACCCCAAAATTGTGACACACCTGTTATATTAGCCCACTGTGGTCTGGGATCACAGTAGTAAGCTACTATACTGTGCTCAACTCTTCTGGAAATTTTCTCTGTACAAGGGAGTTATGAGGATCTTGTGGTAATTGCAGGTTCAGATTCAGCATGTCTGAAATAGCGCAACAATACTTCATCCTATTAAGTCCCTGGGTGGGACAATATTACTCCTCCAAAGACCACATTTAGAAGAGTAGAGACTGAACTAGTCATTCTAAGCATTGGTTCTACTGCTGACCACTAAAGGGAACTGGGGGGGGGGGGTTGGGGGGATTACAGTTGTCCAGGTCCACCCTAGGGATTCCTATTGCATTAGTTTGCAGAGTGACCTGACTATCATAGGCACCGCAGATGCTTAGGTGATGACTTGGAGACCTACTGCAAGATACAGCTGCCTAACAATTCACAGTCTGGGCCATGAGCTCTTGCAGGTCATGGTCTGTGGTTCTGACAGCATTTCCTTCTAGAAAGCTTTGCATAGAGACCCTTATGGGCTTGCAGCATTCTTAGCCATGTCACCTATTGCCTAAATAAATATGACCCTGTGCAATACATAATCTAGCTCCCTTTACTGCTTCCATTGGGGCCAGCACATTTGAATCAGTGAGTCCTACGCAAGAATTCCTGGAGACTTCTCTTATTCCATCTAAATTTCACACACTAAAACTCTGGAATGAGTATGTAGTTCCCTGCTTGCTCTAAAAAGAAAGGTTCAGGCCTAGGCACATGAAATTTGAGAGGGAATTATGAATTATTCCCACTTTTGTCGCAGTGTCAGAAGCAATAGTCCATCTCCACAGTGTAGTATAGATTAAATGGTTATTATGTTCCATATATATTAATGTTGGAAATTGATACCATGGCAATTATTCCTTAACCAGTTTTTTTCCCAAATAACCACACGAGACCTTTTAATATTTCAAAGCCTAAGGCCTTAGCTGGGAATACCCTCAACTAGCTCATCTAAGTTAACCTGACCACCAAGCTTCATCCAGCCATGTGGCAAGCTATACCTTCCAGGTCCATAGTTACATCCATCTCCGCTCATGTCTCCTGACAACAGGGTCTTCCTCTTTCTTCTTCCCAGAGTTCCTTTCTCCCTCTCAGGAAGTCTTACCTTCCACTTCCTGCCAAGATAATTGGCCATCAGATTTATTACTGACAGGTACCACATCCATTCAGACACAAGATATTCTCTCTACAATGCAGAACAACATAAACATTCTAAATGCTTTGCAAAACCTTGAGAGATCTTCATGGGAAGCACCTGATTATTAGAGAGCCCCAAACTATTATTCTTACCTGTAAACACATACCATTTGCATTATCAAGGTTCCAACATATGCTGGAAAGAACATAAATACAACAAAATAAGTGCAGGATGAAAATATATCTGCTGAGTGTATGGGTGGGGAAAAAAAGAGATATTAGACACAGAGCGGTCATTGATTAAATTAACATTTCTACTCCTTTGTTTTGAAATTGGCAATAGGTATAATCCACTGAATAATTTTTAGAAGATTGTCTTGGAGCTGTGATTATTCTTCATTATGTTATAATCCAGTGGCAACTAGCAAAGGTTTTTGGTACATTTAAATTTTTCCATATATAAGAGCATCACTTCCATTTCTTTTTATCTAGTATCTATCTCCTCTGGGAAGTACACAAATACTATTGAGTAATAAAATGATGTTGAAAATATCAAATGAGCACTCTTAGAGTAATATTCTGCTGAGAAAGAATGGATCCAGGACTTATTGTCATGGTGAGACTTCTACCAACATCCATACTTCACCTCATTGATACATGGTTTTTATAAAATAAACCATAGAAAAGACTTGTTTCAATATAAAGTCCAGATCTAGAGCTCCTTGGGCAGTCCAAGTTTAACAAATTATCATCAGCTCCATGCAAGATTGGGCTTATAATTGGAGTGGTACTCAGCTTGTATCAAGAACTCAACAACAATATATGCAAATTTTTCAAAAGCCACTGTCCTCTGGCATTGAGTCACCAAAGGGATATTTTGTGCTATAACACAAGTAGATTACAGGTACGAAGCTACAGTCCCCAAAAATAGAATGTCTCTTTATGATTCAGGCTTTCAGTCTCTTTGATCTCAGGAATCCATTGGTCTATCAGATACACAGATATGAGTTCCAGCCACCATATACTCTTATATCTACTTCTCTCTCATGTCACCTAACACTCATAGCCTTTTCATGACCAGTTTTCTTCCAAGCCTCCAAATAAATGTCAATTGGGCTCTTTAATACATGGACCAGCCATGCCCAAACATTTTAGACATACTTAGGAACACAAAAGATACTTGGTCAAAAATCAATACAGTTGTAGAGGTGTTCTGCCATACATCCATGGAGAAAAATGGAAGATGTTAGTTTTACTTATAACTTGCCTTTCAAGTCCAGAAACTACAGATTTTCTATAACAGAATATCATGAGACCTGTTATAGATGTTATTGGGACCAGAATCAACTTGCCAAATGGGAAATCCCAAATCAAATTATTATTCAAGTAAACAAACGAAAAATGAAGGCATTTCAAGATGCTTTTGACAAGGGACAAATGGACTACTAAATCAAACATTTCATAAATAAATTATCAAAATGCATTATGTAACACTAACATTAATGGCACACACCAGATTGCCAAGGCTCTTAATCAAATCTCTTCAATGTAGCGGTGATGTTGTGAAGGGGTCGCTTCTTAGACAGCTCATAATACTATGTAAATCTCTCCAGTGACGTTTCTGCCATCGCCAAATGCTTTCCTTCTGATCTGTCTCCAGGCCTGACATTTTTGCAAATTAAACTGGATTACATTATCCATGATGGCCTAAATTCAATTATCGAAATAACTAACCAGCCAGCTCCATGACTAAATTATCCACCTGCTGCCTGAACTTTTGGGGTTTAACAATGTGCTGATTTCATTTGTGCTCTGAAAAGTGAAAGTAGATCTGGATTTCTCTTGGAAGACCTCCAAAGAACTATCTTCCCTTTATAAAACAACTTCAGGGATAAAAAAATGAGAGAGCCTCACTGTAAAAGCTTCAACTGGTACATAAATGTTGAAAGACAAAAAATGAATGGTCCTTTCCAATATCTTACTCCTTTGGAATGTTCTTCTGTCTTGTCATGTCCAGTGTGCTTTCTTGGCCATTTAGTTCCAATGTTTTATGACTTCAAACATCACCAGAATAGACATCTTTTCCTTGGTGCATATCTGCAGGCCATGCAAAAATCACATTATTGTTTATGGAAATACTATCATATTGCCTTTCCATATAGGACTTCCGAGGTGAGGCAAATGGAAAGACAGAATGAAAGGAGAGAGTTTGGACAGTCCCCATCAGCACAGGCATCTCCTCTGTCCTTCCCAATCGCTAGGACATAAACTGCTCTACCATGACCTTCCCATGAGTCAAATAACTTTTTATTCTTCAAGTTTTTGCTTAGTTGAGAAACCAACTAGCACAGCTTCATAGTCTTATAGTTTCAAAGTCCCATGTCTCACTTCCCACTTAGCAGCACTTAATCCACTTCATGTTACCAATCTTTCCATTTTCTGTCCTATGACCAGTTAAATTCTCACTATTTATATCTCCACTTTTTGGTGGTTACTTGAAATTATACTTATTTTCAGATTTATTGATCTGTTTACATACAGTTTACAAACTTGGCATAGGGAACAACATCTTAGGATACAAATAGATAAATAATAAAGTTGTTAACTGCCAACATATATATTGGAAGAAATCTTGAAACTAATAGCTAAAGACATTAGAGTCATTTGTTTACAAAAAAAAAATACTGAAAGAAATGCCAGAGAAATGAATATTAGTTCATGGTTGAAAAAAAGGCAAATACTGAAGTCTTATATTGGGAGACCATCCTATAAATAAAGAAGAGAGTTTAAAGATGAAGGAAAAATTGAACTGTTAGGTTTTTATGTTTTGATTGTCACATCAGCGTCTTGTTGCTGTCAGACAGATTAGTACAAATTTGGTTTTGTTGTTTGATTTGAGGTAACTTAAATTTATGACTTCTTACTTCCATAGGTCAGAGAACAATAAAGGCCTCAATAGGCTAATGTCAAAATGAAACAGGCAATGGTTCTTTACAAAATTTTTAAGGGAAGAGGGAGCATTTGTTTCCAGCTCATTTGTATTGTTGACAGAAGTCAGTTACTAGTGGAGATCAGATTGATGTTACCTTTGTCTTACTGTCTATAAACTGAAGACCACTCCTAACTTTTCAGAAAACAATCTGTCTTCAAAATCAGTGATGACAAACCTGACTTCACCTCCCATCATATTTCCCTAATCCATTCTCTGCATCCCTCTTCCTCTCCCAGAGCACATGTCCTTTGATTGGGGCCATTGCATATCTATGTTGTCCTTTCTATTATAAAGACAGCCTCCATCATGTGGCAATGTTAATTCCTAATGCCATGTGAGTAGAATATTCAGATGGTAAGGATCGGTAAAGAGTGGGAGAAGGGAGTACATTGTTCTTCCTGGCACAGTTAGCCTGAATACTTATGTGCAGACATTGCCAAAGAATCATACCACCTTAAGTTTTATTGGCTTTGGTTTCTAAGTCAAAAAAATAAAAAACCTACCTTGAGCCAAAGCATTACAGGGCATTTTTGGAAGTTCCCTGATTCAGCCAGTTGCTTCATGGAGACTGAAGTTTCTTTTTTATTCTACTTTATCTAACTTACAGACACTGGATTTTAGCATGTGTCTCGTTGTAAAAATCAATGGCATGTACAAACCAGCCCACTTCAATCTCGGCATTCTCTTTTACTGTCTAGGTACCCCCATGTCAGCTTCTTACAGAACTTGGGAAGAGTTTGGTGACACTATCCCATCATCAGTCTCTCTATTGTGGTGGGAAAGGAAGTTCAGTTTAATTAGATATACCATAGCTCATCATAACTCATCATACCGATGACCTTAATTCATATATGTCCGTGTGCTATGTACATTTGTCGGTGTGTATAAATGTTTAAATGCATGTTGCATATATGTCCACATGCAACAGATACACAGATGAAATAACTCATTTTCTTCTAAATAGTTTAAAACACTAATTTTGTTATATTACCTAACCTTGTTTATTTCAAGTAATTCTTTATAGGAATATACAAGGAAAAAAAAAAAAAAACAACAGTTGCATTTACCAGATTAATATTTAGGTTGAGGAATAAAAGTCTCTTTTTTTCTTTCCCTCTGTTTCTTTTAAAAATTCATTTTCTTTAAGGAAAAATAAAAGGCTTTCTCCAGTTTGTAAAGATGACTACAGACATCAGTGTTGACACAGGTTAACCCTATAAAAAGATGAAAAACATTACAGTAAGGCTTGGACTTCAGCTTGGCCATTTTCTTTAATATTGGTCTTTCAAACAAGGAACCACGAGAAAGCCTTGAAATTAATAAAACCCCTAAGCCTGTGAGAACTATGGGTTTTGTATGGGTGGTCAATGCTGTGGTCTCCCAAATGCTGTGTTGCAATTCTCTCAGGACAATGGGAGTGAAAGGTAAGCCTCAAGATTTGGATGTCTTGATCAAAAGCCTACCATGACCCCCATCTTACCACGGTGACAGTAAGGTAAATAAGATGATATCTTTGCACCAGAGACCTTTTTAGGGGAGAAAGAGTTTATTTTGGCTCACAGTTCAAGGTTCAACCCCTTCTGATGGAGAGTCAAGGCAGCAGATGGTCACATCACATACACAGTCAGCAAACAGAGAGGGATGAAGGATGCATGCTAGGTCTCAGCTCCTTCTCTCCATTTATACAATCCAAGATCTCTCCCTCACAGTTATGATGGATCTTCCCACAGGAGTTAAGCTCCTCAAGACATTCCCCACAGGCATGCTTAGAGGACCATCTCCCATGTGATTATAGAGTCTTTCTAGTTTACTAACTCTCGTAATTACAGGTTTGTAGCTGCCACAATAGGAAGGGCTCAACTTAAAAAAACTCACTCTATCTGTGCAAGAAGGAACTGTTCACCTTGGAGTCCCAGGATGTCTTGTGTGTGCATCAACTTTTAATCCAGTTCACTGAGGAAGTAGAGTTGTTTTAATCAATTCAAAATTCCAGAAAATTGTTGTATCCTGAAGAAATCTAACAGGGACTCATGTCTACTCCTTCCAATGGCTTACTACACAGTCTTGAGGTTATGAACCTAGGCCTTGTCAAAGCTGTATAACAGAATACCCAGTAACTCCACTGTCTTCCCTACTGGGATGCCTGTTTGTTACTCAGAGATTCCTAACATTCAAATAATGACATTAACTGACTTCTGGTTGAAGATGACATGTAGGGTATTTTAATATGTTTGACTGTAGTAGTCATCCACTAAGCATATGTCTATCAAAACACCATGTTGCACCTCTTAAATACATACATTTTAATGAAATAAAATGACACATTGAGCATAATCTTTTAGATTTCTTCCTCAAACTCTTCTATAGCAACAGTAAGAAAAGCAGAAAACTTGACAGAAACAAAGTGTTATAATCTCGAAAGCAGATGGGCTGGTGTTGATTAAATGTTGAAGTCTGAATCTTGAGCCAAGGAGAACATGAGACATATCAGAGAATTCCCCAAAGATTCAGGAACTGTTTGCATCAAGGACCTTCAGAATGAAATGGTATTCATAAATCAAGGCAAATCAATGTTGGCTGAAAGTTTATTGAAAAAGTCCATCTGAGTTCAGATCACCTTTGTCTATCCATGCTGGAAAGCCAGAGTCTTTGTTTACAGCAATGAAATAACAGTCTGGGTCAGTGAGAATTTAAGTTTGTAGATGGTTAAGGGCCAGTCATGATTGCTGAACCAAGGGCTGAGTTCAATGAAAGTCGACATCTGATGACCAGAACTCACAGTATTATTAACCGAAGCTATCAGCTTCCCAATTAAACATATAGCATGTGATCGAGGAACACTAAAGCTACCCTTCTGTAGAGACACATCAAGTGTGACACCAGGAAAACCCAAAAGAACAAAAAGGTCATCCCCTTGCCTCCTGGGGATGCTGAGTTAACCTAAAGGAGATTACCTTGGTCAAACTGACTCAGTCTTTATAAGGGGAGTCAGCCAAGAGATATTCTCCAGCTGGGCTGAGAAAAAGGAATCAGACATGCTGTGAACTAGAACTAGAGGCCACACACAAGAGACAGTGAAGACCTCTAAGCATTGAGTGATAGGGAGTGAAGCAAGAAGGGACAGGGGGTGGCCAGGGAGCTATAGCTAGAGTCTAGAGTCTAGTGCTATGGTAGAGTACTCATACTTAATAACCTTGAATTCAATATCTAGCACCTAAGGGAGAAAAAAAGAGACAATCAGTGACAGAACCACAAGGAAATTAATTCATCCATGAGCCAGGATCATGAGGCTCAGACAAAATTCCCAGCCCTGGCCAACACCTTGCAAGTAACTTTACAAGTTTACACTCTTGTAAAACCTAGAGCCAAGAAACCAGCCAACATATACCTAGACTGAAACATGAAAACAGAAAATGGCTTATCCTGATTCCAGCCACTATGTGCATGGCAAACTTTTACAAGGTACTAAACAATTACATATGGGAAGTATTAGTGACTAAAGAAACCCAAATGACCCAAAAAGAGTAAGGCAGAAAGATGCTGCAAGCCAGGATACTACTGCTGCAGAGAGAATGACCTTTCTATCTTAATGTCTCCATCATTATCCCACACTTCTCACCAGAAATCCAACTGCCCCTCCCTCTTTCCTGATTCCAGTGGAAGAGTGTATGAGGCCCACTCATCTAAACCCAAGTAGCAAAGGTTCATGACAGACTCCAGCTCCACTGACTCCCACAGAGGAATGTACCTGTCAAAAATGACCTGACAAGAGGAAGATTCTTCTGTACAACATGGTACTGATTGAGGATGCCCAGAAAATGATTCAGAGACAATATTTCAAGAGCCACATGTCACAAACAGATAAAAGAAAGCTTGGAGTCCCAGGTAGACACGGCCCAAAGAAGCAACCATCAACAGAGACAAAGCAAAGGAAAGAAAGCCTGTATGGTTTCTGGGAGAAGCTGTGGCACAGTGGGTACCTTTGGTCTTAGGAAGTGAGTGTTGTGGCCATGTCAGGCTTCCTTAAGTGTGCAGAATTACACAGTGATTGTGGAGCTTCACAAAGTCCTAGTATGCAGGTCTGGGAAAAATACACAGCAAGCAAACAATGAAAGCCAAAGAAAGCCATAAACACGCCACCTTTTTTGTTTGTTTTGTTTTGAGATGGAGTTCCTCTATACAGCTCTGGCTGTCCAGACTACAGACTAGAGTTGCTTTAAACTCATAGAGATATGCCTGCCTCTGTCTCCCAAATGCTGGGATTGAAGGTGTGCACCACCACACCTGGCATAATGGGTCTCTGTTTGAATCTGGAGAAGTAAGCCAAGTATATGTCCATGTATGTCTAGAAAATATTCTCTCTGGAAGCCACCCAGCATAAGGTATACCCTCCTGGGACCACCATGGTGGAGATCTCTGTGGCTCCTGAAAAGAATCTCTGTGGTCTCAAAAGAATCATCCACAAAATGATACATAATCTTTGAAGTTATCTCATGAGGTAGATAAATCCATCCTCTGATAACAACAATGAAATTAAAGATAAAAAACATTGGAATAGGCACACATTTCTACAACCCATGGCAGTATCATGGTGTTGGTGGGGACTTCCATGGGAATATTTTCCCATGGAAAATGGTGTTCAGTGGTAAGGAAAGTTAGATTCGGAGACAACATGATGATGAAGAACCCAATACCTACATCGGAGAAAGACACAAGCACAAGGACAGCTAACAACAGAGCCAACTCTGCATCTAAGAGATGTGACCTTAAGTCACTTCATATCTCTAAACTCATTAACTCATCTGCAAAAAATGAGTCTGATGAATATTCACAATTTTCTAAGCAAGCTGGCCAAGATATGCATGGAAAACTCATATATCATAGTGCATACATACATATACACATACATACATACATGCACATATATGTGTATATGGTGTATATATACATATACATTGTATATGGTGTAAATACACATATACATTTCATATACTTTTGGGACTACCTGATCATTCTGCCTCACTGTTTGGGCCCATTCACAAATATCACTTTGGAAGAAGTCAAAAGTGTTGTTTTTTTTTTATTTTTTTAAATCTTAATATGAAATCCTATATCTGAGAACAAAGCCAAAGCCACACCCTTCTCCCAGCTCCTTTCACTGCCATCGCTGGCATTTCACAACAGCCTGTCAGCCGTGTAAAAGAATTCATAGCCAGTTTGTAGAGTGGATGCAGGAAAGATCAAAGCCCTGGGTCTCGGCTCTGGACACAGTGAAAGACAAGCTGTCTTGAAAGGATCAGGTTGCTAGATTGTGGGATGCTTCAAGCATGTTAAACAGGAACAGAGCAGCAACAATGGAAACAGAATTCAGGGCAACAAAAGTGCAACCATTAAATTTTCATGATTTCAGAGCTCAGGACACACGAGTTCATCACTGTGGCACTTTTTATGTCGGTGAATTTGTAATGAGCGTAGCTGTTTGAAAATCAGCACTATTCATGGCCATAGCTCAGCTCATAATGCTGCCATTTTAGAAATGGATATCAAAACTGTTGCACTATTAAAACAAAAGCATCCTTTAATAAGTAAAGAAACTAAGTGCCGGAACATCACTTCCTTTTTCAACAGCTGAAAATGCTCTGTGCTATCAACTAATGTGTTCTTATAACGGCAGCTTGGAGAGGTCAGTCAGGCTTTATGTAGAAAATGGTTTGATGTAGAAAGCTCAGCTTTGTTTATTTCAAGGGTGAATCTAGACACATTTTTATCATTCACCTTCCAGTCCCAAGTAATTTTGACAGTATTCCACTCTCAAACCTACCGAGAGAGAGAGAGAGAGAGAGAGAGAGAGAGAGAGAGAGAGAGAGAATAATTAGGCATAACTTGTATTCTGAGAACATTGCCACCTATTTTCTGACTATGATGAACACCACTCTCACCACCTATTGACTCTGCAGTTTGAGAACCTTCTTCTCGGATTAGGATCTCCTAAACCATAGAGTCTTAGATGTAAGACATGACCAGTTTGATGGTCTAGAAGTGTGATAAGAATTAAAAGTTTCTGAACATGCAATGGCCAACAGTCAAATGCATTGTGACTCTAACATGTTTCCAGTAGTGCATGGCCATGCCCTATCATGGGCCTTCCCTTTATTGTTGGTTCTGAACACACAACATGTCTACTCTGTACCGTGCATGCCTCACGCCAGAGAATGTGCTTCGTACACTGTGGCTCAGATTTAAAACTATTTTGTATGTCACCAATTGCAATATTTTATTGTACATGCAAAGGCCTCTGCTCTTGTAGAAACATAATGGTTTAATTATGGAAAATAACAGCTTTTAATATTTTCCTATAGTCATTCCTCAGCACGTATCAAGTTAGTACAACTTTGAATTCAGTTGTGTTAGGATGTTTGATTTTAAAATTACTATTTGAATTGCTAACTTCAGTCTCATAAAAGAAAATAAAACAATAAATGGATTTTGGCTTAGGAGTGAAAGAGAATTTCCAGCCATTTCTGAAGCAGCACTGAACACCCTTCTGCCATTCTGCACTAGGCATTCATGCAAAGCAGAGTTGTTGGCACAGACTATTATAAAATCAAAATTATCAGTCAACTCTGAAAAATATTGAAGATGATCTACATATCCTGCAGCATCAAATATTCAGCCAAGATTTCATTCTTCATATAAAAATAAATACTTCTATCACTAGCATGAAAATTTGCCTTCACCATTAATAAATAATAAATTTACTTGTAAAACAAAAATTGTTTAAAAACATTGGGATTTATTGTCAGTGTTTGACTTGTGTACCTATTGTACACACCTATATATTAAGATTGTGTAAAAAAGAAATCAGTTGAAAGGTATAGTAAGTTAACATAGCTTAAGAAGCCATAAGCTAGGAAAACACCCAAGCCAAGGATCTGGGTGCAAATGACTTATAAGAGGGACAGGCTGATGTTAAAAAGCACTAATAAGAGAGAGACTAGGATGGTGAGACAGCCCGACAAAGGAACTCAACTTCACTGAGGGGTTGCTGGAAGACTGCATAGAACACACCACCAAGACTGAAAAGGCTGAGAGGTCTTTATCTCACAGCTTTTTATCACTCTTAGTTCACAACTTCTTCAGGCATCTGCTCCATACTGGTCTGTCTATCCAAACCCTGCACAGGCAAAAGCAGTCAGGCTTTCTCAGATCTTGAAAAATGGAGGCTATCAACATGCACAGGCATGACAAGAAAGGTACAGACAGTGGGACAACAAAGCAGATGTCATGTATACAAACCTCAGATTTGTCCCTGTCACCCTTTACCACTGGCTTTTCTTCCTATAGTCCACTGACTCAGAGACCCCAGAGATCTTCCTTCTGTACTTATGGCAGTGGCAAATCATAGACAGGCAGATGCATACAGACAATGGGGGAGAGATGAGCTGAGTATCCCTATCCTAAATGCTTGGTACTAGGAGTGTTTGAGATTTCTGATATTTTGGGAGTTTGGTATATTTACATATATGTGAAAAATTGGAAATAGGACCGACTCTAATATGAAATTCATGTTTTTCACATAAACCTTGTCTATATCACTTGAATGCAATATATACATATACATATAAAATGTTGTTCTTAAGATGAAATTTACATGGTGTGAAATTTTCCACTTATAAAATCATGCTGGTATTCAAAGTTGACAATGTTAAGCAAAGTATGGTGGCTCGTACCTGTAAGCAGGGCATTCCCATAAATTTAAGACCTGTGAGTTCTAAGCAGCCTGAATTACAGAATAGGAACTGTCTTGAGAAAACAAACAAACAACAAGGCAGGTGCATATTTTGAAGTATGTCTGACCTTGAATAAGAAAGCTTAAGCTATACATGTAGAAGTTAAGGCTGCAGATGTTTGTATTCCACAGCCTGGAACAAGACACACATTCCTATTTCCTTCTCCAATTTAATTTCAACCTAGGACCAGGTTATTTTCTATGAGCCAACACAATCAGTTATATTTCTAGAAGATTCCTCCAATCACAGTTCCAAGGGTGTGTCATGTTAATACTAGACTTTGTACAACCAGCACTGTAAACCCAGCAATAGAGTCTGGGCACTCACAAAATGCTGTTGTCTTCCAGAAGTGCCTGTCAACCTTCTGTGAGGGCTGAACTCCAAATTGGCATACAGAGAGCCATGATGGAAATACACAGCTTCACTATAGTTCCACAGTCCACCAGCCAGGGCAAGATAGCCACATGGGAATGACTGAGCATAATTGAGGCCCAGAAGATTTTAATTTAAAAACAATTTGTTTATGAAAAGAAAAGAGACCTTGAGAGAGAAAAACTGGTAGAAGATATGAGAGAGGGAAACTACTCTGCTTCATGGAATAACTGTTTCTAAAACAAAAGACAGACACAAAATAATCAATAATAAGCAGGCTTGGAAACACAGCAGGTGTAAGGCACTCAGCTTCTCAGCTCAAGGCAACAGGCAAACATTGGCCCCCTCTCCTGGTGTCTACACTCAGCAATAAGCATTTTCTAACAACACCTCAGCAAACGCTAGAACACTCAGGACAAAATGCTGGCCATGATCATCTGATATATCTTTGATTTATGGGAGTTTTCTCTGGCAGGATGTCTTTATCCTCAGAGGATGAGTGAAGGCTGTCTTCTCCATAGGACCAACATTAAACTCAAGGGAGGACAGGAAGGCAAAAACTTTAGCCATCCACCACTGAATGAGAGCCTCGGAGAGGAAGTTGGCAGTCCTGTGGGCAGAGGGAGTATGGGAGCATTGGTATAGGAAACACTTGGACAACAGAAGTAGGGAAATGAAGAGGGAGAAAGAGTATAGAAAACTATGTTCAAGAGAGAAGTTAGATTATAAAGACAAAGAAAATTACTTTCTTATGAGAACTGAGGAGACAAATACAAGAGAGCAGCACAGGTAGAGATGAGGGCAGAGGGCTGGAGAGATGGTTCAGTGGTTAAGAGCAGAGCACCTGGGTTCAATTCCCAGCACCCACACGGCAGCTCACAACTACCTGTAACTCCAGTTGCAGAGGATTCATTCTCCTCATACAGACATACATGCAGACAAAATGTACATAAAATAAATAAATGATATAAAAAGCAAAGCAGCGTTGAGATGAGGGTAGGCAAGCGTTCACTCATACTGTCGTGTCTGAGGTCATTTTCACTAGAGACTCACCAGTCCTCTTGCCTATGAAATAGGTGGCAGGTAGGAAGGGTTCCGGGTCCCCTTGGGAGAAGGAGATTTGACATGCAATCACTCAACATGAATGTCTATCCACAAGTGATTTGATGTTCATGATCGTTATTGCTCAGTGTCCTTTGCTGTATAAAAACCACTCCAGAACTTAAACAATAAAACAACCTATCATTATCTCTCATTAGTTCTCCTGGCTACTTGGCTCAATGGCTTTCACTTGTGTCTCATGCAATTTGGTCAGGTTGACAGGTACTGCATTCACCTGGAAGGTTCAGCTGGACTGCATTCACCTGGAAGATGATACTGCAGCCTGGTGAAAAGCTTAGTGTGAAATACCTCCACAGAAGCCTGGAATTCCAGAGCATGGCACAGGTGTTCTGAGACAGAATGACTCAAGACTAGAAGGTCTAGTTGGCAACACCATCACACAAGCTAAGGTGAACCTGGACCTACTCAGCATCTCTTCTTCCACACATTATTGGTCACAGTAGATATAGTACATGCTCATCTCAGAGAAAGAAAATAGCCTTCTCTTTGCTGAGACTCTTGACAAATTATGCTGCAGATAAGAGGTGAATCCTTAGGGAAAAAATTAATCAGCTGCAGAGATCTAGCCTCCTGACTAGAAAGAATGACTTTATTTTCTCCTTAAGCCTGTTGAGTTGTTAGTTACGAGGGGAACATGCTTTGTGAACTTTCAATCTCATGTGACTTTCCTTAATATCAGTTCAAAATGCAATTTGATTGGTTAGAGAAAATTCTATCTTTTATAAGTTTCTGTTATGATTCTCAAAAAGAATTCCCAGAAAGTCTACTGTCTGTAGAAAGCCTATATCAACCAGGTGTTTATTTATGGCCATTTACTCATCTTGTATATACCTTTGTCCCAGGCATTGTGGTAAGTATTGGGTGTGCATAGATAAAAGATGTCTCTTATGCTCGAGGATGGAGTACTATGAGAGAGGTTCTTTTATGTTTCATCTTACAAGGCTTGGGAAACAGCAGTTTAGCTCAGAAAATAAGCTTAATGTTGCGCATTTTAAAACTGACCCTTAAATAGATACCTCAGGGTGCCATCACCTGGTAACTACTTGCAGTGAGCCCAGCACAGGTGTTGCAAATGCACTGTTGGAAACAGATCATTGTTTGAGTTTTCCAAGCACCAAATAATAGTGTCTTTGCATTGAAGTGGCCCAGCTCTCCTCTGCTCCTCTCCAGCTCTCCTGCTCTTCCTCCGGGGAGTGTACTAGTTGGTTGCCCTGCTCTATTCTTGCTGTTGACTAAAGTATCACTGCTTAAGCTGAGGCAGGGGCACAGGTCACTTCAATCCTCTGTTCAAAGCTCACCTGACACTCGGTTCACTCAAAACACAATATCCAAATATTCCCATGGCCCCATATGGTGCAACTTCTGTCTGTCTGTCCAGGATCAAGTCTTACTATCCTCTCCTTCATCCCCAACATTCCAGTTGAACAGACTATTTCCTTCTTCCACTGTTCCAAACCTTATGCCTGAGGGTTTTGGATTTCCTGCTCCATCTGTTTGGACCATGCCCCACTCCCTACTCCCAATTACTTGTATTGGTTCCTTCATTTTGTGATGGCCACTGCTTAAAAAGAACATGGACAGAAAGGTCTTCCTGGTCCATGGTCCATAAAACAGCAACCTCGCTCATTTTCTGCCCCTTATTCTTACTTTATGCTTCTTCACAGCATTTTACCTGAAATTGAACATCTGCCTTTCTAACTATAGTGTATCTTCTTAAATGGAAGAAGGCAGAAGCCTTCATCAGCTCTGAATGTTTGTGTATTCTTAGTTTCTAGAATGGTACTCAATGAAAACATGGATGGGTGGTTGGATGGATGGATGGATGGAAGAGCAGATTGGTAATAAATATCATGGATGTTCATTGTATCTAACTTGCAACAAGCATACCACAGATATTTTGCATCAATTGTTGGAAAGTTTGCTTTAGTTTTCTGAGCACCAAATAAAACAGTTTGCATTTAAAAATTCATCTCTCCTTTTTTTCTCTGACTTATCTCCTCTTCTGGACCAAAATTCACCTCTTTATTGATCTTCCTAGTTACATTAAATGAAACACAATGCTGCTGTACAGGCCTTTATCAGGAAAGCCAGAAGACATTAAGTGAGGCAATATCATGAGCAAGCTGGATCATTAGACACCATAATATGTATGATGGTTGATCAGGAATGAGCATGCATTTCCCCAGCTGCCAGGAGGATGGTTACTATTGGCCTCAAGATGTCCCTCTGTAGCAATGGCTGTCAACTGGAAGGAGTTACCCACTTGTTTCCAGTAATGGATTGACTGGGAATGTATAGGCCTTGGTCTCCACTCTGTTGGGGGCAGTTTTAAAGGTCAGTTGCATTGCTCCAGTTTGATTTCTTCTTTAACAATTTTGTCCCCTTACATTCTAATGAAAGAGACCTTGAGACCATCACCCAGCCAACCCACCCACAAGGCTCCATCTGAGAGTCTGTTTCCAGGAGGTTTGAGCTAAGACAATATGGCATGAAAATTGCCCACATTTAAGCAGTGGATTCGCATGCAGTTCAGTATTTCCCCCTTTACAAGCAATATACTGGAACTGAGAAAACTGAGAAGTTTCAAAGTCACATCTCCCATGTCAACCATTTTATCCCAGAGTATGAGGTCAACAGCAGACACACAGACCGCACTATGTTCTGTTTGAACTCTGATGTCCTCTTTCTTCTCCCTTGTTCTTCACTCTCTGTGTCTCTGCACAGTATGCATGGAGTTGCGATCAGCTACATCAAAAGCAGGTAAAATATTATCCAGACACCACCAGGAATGGCGTCTAAGCTAAGTAGTCAGGCAGACTTATTAAATGAACACATTGGACTCTGGTTAACCGAACTCTTTGTGAATAAGGGCAAAAGGATCAGTAGGAACTGGAAAGATGGCCCAGGAGAAGCCAAGAGGCATTGAGTAAGCCAAAGTCTTGAATAAGATAAAGTATTAGAAAGCAGAAAATACCTGACAGGGAACAAAAGTATGAAGTAGAACAGTAGCATAAAGTAGGGTATGAGAACTGGCTATTAGGAGTGAAAGAACAAGGGGAATGTTTTTATGAAGTAAAAAGGTCCAACTTTTAACAACATGATGAGTAAATTCTGAGTCTCTGGCATAGAACATAGTAACATATAATTAATGTTGTACTGTTTACTTGACATTTTATGAGAACAGATTTTTAAGCGTTCATCCCTACATACAAATGATGACTACCATCGGCATGGGCACGTTAATTAACTGGATTGGTAATGTATGTACAAATCTAATTGCCACATTGCATCTTGAATAATTATAATTTTTTATCTGTCAAATATTTTGCTGAGGATAACCAGAAATATTTTTAGGACATAACCATGTCCTAAAATAGCAGCCAAATATTGGTAACAATCACATAGCCCATCCATAGGAAAAGACTAGTTCAACAACTTTGATTATGTCTATATTATAGGAAGCCATGGAGCCATTAATATTAATGGCTGCATGTTCTGTAGGTTCCAGTGTGAACCAACTCATTTTAAAATAAAATAAACAAATGAACAATATAAAAAGAAAAGCTTAGTGGCTGCTTGACATAAATGAAAAGAAGCAGGCACAAATAGGATGAAGCATTAACTGACTAAGGAAACTTGGCATCCCCAAATGTTTGGAGCTGAGCATACTAGATACCCTGGGAATCTCAGAATTCCCATGGGCTTCCCTGCTCTGCTGTTAAACTTGCTCATTTTATTTCTACTAATGTGGCTAGGATTATTATCTCTCTAATTCCTCTATGTGTTTTTTCAATAAACCCATTACGTGAAGCTTATAGAGTTCTTTGTAGACCCAATATCTTACTGAAACATAAAATGATGACAAAATAATAGTGGCCACCATTAGAAAGTATTGACTACACAGCAGGTGGGCCTTGAGCCATATGTCCTCATAACTGTCAAGAATGTATAAGGAACCTGTTTAGAGAGAGTATCTAATGCCTGGGAATTGGCTGCATAAATTATTCAATGTCAGGCCAGTCTGACCAAATTGAATCCCAAACTAGGATTACTAGATTCTAAATCCATAGTCATTGTAATTCCTGGACACATTTTGCTCAAGTCTGTTCTATTTTTCTATAGACCACTTTTCAGTACTCATCAGAACAAGATGAAGATTTTGATGACAAGCCCTAAGCCGGCCTTATTGTTAACTTTGGATCTTATTACCAGTTGGAAGCCATTGACTAACTCTCTGTAGAAGCCTCAAGACAAGCTCTCCTGGTTTGCTTCATAGTGGTCTAGTCAGAGAGGAGCTGCTAACCAGGCTTAAACCAGAAGAAGCCAAAGCACTGCAAAGAATGCTATTCTGGCTCCTTGTTCTGTAAGGCCACTTTAATAAACCGAAACTACCTGACAGCACGGATTCTGTCTCATAGACTATCCACACATCCATTTACCTAATCGCGCTTCCTTGTATGCACACTGCATTTATGTTTTATAACGGGGCCATCTGTGTTACCATAGTTATAGTCCCGCCAGCATTTCCATAAAAAATGATAGTAAATCCTTCTTTTCTGAGGTTCATAAATAGCCCATAAAAACAGAGATTGAGCTGAAATAGATCCCCAACAGTTTCCAGCCAAGACACCAATAGATTTTGTGAACAAATTAAACAAATATCAATTTACATGGCAGGCTAAAATGTTGCAAATGTTTACAATTTCCAAGGGCAATTATGTATTCATAGAGGAAAAAATAAACTACATAACTGCATAAGATTATAGAGTTATCCTTGATTTTAATAAGTCTGTAAGTCATTCCTTTAATTAGTTTAAAGTGTTGAAAAGTCATATTAGTATTCTATCACCTACACATGTTCCCTGATTGCATTTGCTAGAGCTTTTTTTTTTTTTTGATAGTAAACAGGAATGGGCTATGGCTGCCTTGGGCAATATGGAAACTCAGTGGAAGGATTTTCAGGATCTTGTAGGATTATATGAAAAGGGAAGAGAATGCCAAGAACAACAATTGAAAGGGATGGGGAACCAAGCTAAAAAGAGTCTTTCTGCAGCATTTCAAAACGCAGAGTCCCGGGAAGGGATATGGCAGCACAGGCAGGCTTTGGTCACAGGCCTCTACTGTTTCTATCAGAACTGCCACAGTAATATGCATTCAGCTGTATCCTTTGTAACAGCCAACTAAAAGAAAGCCAAGCCAGGGCAGAAAGAAGAGAAAGAGAGAGGAGAGAGGAGAGAGGAGAGAGAGAGAGAGAGAGAGAGAGAGAGAGAGAGAGAGAGAGAGAGAGAGAGAGAGAACAAGAGCCAGAAATAGAAAAGGGGGAGGGAAGGAGAGAGGGAGAAATGAGGATAGAGAAGAGAGGCAAAGGTTGACTGGCACAGAAAGAAAAAGCACATGAATATATAATACTAAGAATAAATGATGCTGTAAAGATACAATGAAATATTATACAATCATTAGGACCTACGCTATAGGAACAAAATACTTAATAACCCAGAATGCTAAGCTCAATATGGCATTAAGTAACAAAGTAGCTTTGCAAACAATTGTGTGGTCAATATAACTCCAATTTAAAAGATAGTAACTTTTAGTCATCTTTCTTGTTGCTGTGGCTGGATATTTGAAAGAAACAACTTGAGGCAGGAAAGATTTGCATTGGTTTATATCTTTAGAGGGTTTGGTCCATGGTCATTTGGCCTGACATGCTTGGGCATTAGATCATGGTGGTAGGAACATGTGGCAGAGAAGAGCTTCTTACCAGTCTCAGTTAGGGTTCTATTGCTGTACAAAACGCCATGACCAAAATCAACTTGGGAAGGAAAGGTTATATTTTATCTTACAGCTTGTAGTTCATCATCCAGGGAAGTCAAGCCTGGGTGGGACACTTCACATTCTAACAATAATAGCATGTGCGCCTAGAGAAAAATGGGTGATAGGATTTCAAGTTATTTTTAGTTTCTTATTTTAGCTAATCTCCATGATTTATTTTTTTTAACTAGATGTAAAATTGCTTTGGAAAGGATGTGATTTTTAAAATGCAAAGTATTTTACAGGTTTCAAAGCCTTGTCCAAAAGTGTCTGTATTCATTACATGCCCTCGTGTTACCTTATTGTGCACATGGTGAAATGGAGACATAGAGCAGATCTTCTAACAAAGAATCCCAAAGTACAATGAAGACTTGAACTTGGGATTAGTCTGAATGTCTCAGGTATCTTCCAATCCACAGGTGTCCCTATCTTTCAGGGCAGCTGGGCCTCCTGGACACCATCTTGACAATGGAGTAACCACTGCATAAAACACTCTTCCTATAGCATAGCCCAGTTTCTTAGCTTTGTGAGTTGACGCTAGAGTTGTGCTTGGAGTTTGCCTCCTCTTCTTCAGGAGAGAAAATAAAGTGATATTGAAAATTCTGAGAATTGTACTAGAATTGTTCAATGTTATATTTTGCATGCCATTTTGAAGGTATCTTTGTATCTGAAAGGTCACTTGCTCCTGGCCAAACAACATTGATTTCTAGCCATTTACAGATATATATGGCAACTCCTGAAAGAAACTTTCATGGACGGGAATATACTGGGTAAATATCTCCTTTGAACAATGTGTGCAGAATCATTGTGAAATAAAATAAACCCACATGAATGTTTCACCAACAGACTCAAAATGCACCCATGCTTTCCTGAGATAAAGACTAGAACTCCAACATTCTCAAAGCACAGCCCTCCTAACAGCTGACATTTGGCCAACCCAATATTAACAGTACAGTGAAGAGTTAGCTCCTGCTGGCATCTTCTCTTCCTGTGCCCAAATAACTGGAGTTTCATCACAGACAAGCACATTAGTAGACACCAGGGGTGGGGCATAGGCACAGAATCCTTCTCACAATGAAATCAGAAAGTGCTTAGAAAGAACAATCAGGTTTATTTAAATGCTTTTAATTTCAGAAACATCAGTTAGTGCCAATGGTGATTCAGAAAATCAAATGAGCCATGATTGTCTGAAGCAGCAGGCTTCAGTGGCAGTGAGCCTGTTTCATGCTGTCCCATGTGTCCTCCACAGTAGCCAGCCCTTGTGGTCCACAGTCAAGCATTAGGATGAGCAGACATAGTTGTTGTGAATAGCCCTGGGGCTGATGGTATTCTGCTAATTCTGCCCTCCTGGGAGGGGCTTCAGACAAGGAGTGAGTTACACTTGTGACTACTTGTGAACCAATCCCCTAATGAATAAAGGAGCCAATCACTGGGCACATAGAAGAACTTCCAGGTCGAAAAGAGGAGGAGGAGGAGGAGGAGGAGGAGGAGGAGGAGGAGGAGAAAAGGTCTTTTGGAATGGGGACAGCATGTAGGGAAGATGTAGCTACTAGAGTCTCCTGGTATGGCCGATCCGAAAGGATTTGCCACCAGAGGAATCAAACTTTGATAAGGTTTACAAGATTAGGTTTTAGTTGTTGCACCCGAGATTGAGTTACTATTGTTTCTGAGCTAAGTTTGTGTTGCGTTTTCCTTCACTTGTCAGCTTGTCTGGGTTCCAGAGAGAAAGGTACAGCAGCAAAGGTTGGGTTTGCCTGATGTGTACCACAGAGGCCATGGGGGTATTGAAGCTTGGGGCTGGCATGGTAGTGACCTGCCAGTGGGAATCTAGCAAGCTGGGTGGAGAGATCATGGAGCTCATGAAAGCAGGTCAGCCATTGCCTGCTGGGGATGAGAGAACCAGAGCGTAGTTCAGGAACATGCTGATACATTCCTTCTTTTTTAATATTTCCCACAATACACACTCAGTAAAAGACCACATTAAAAGCCCAAGCAAGGTGACTTGCTAATCCTCCCAAGTAAGTGCCAGATGAATCAAAAGAAATCTGTATAAGCAGGGACAACTATGGCTAGCTATGTGGCTTCTACTGGTTATTCTTTATGCAGGCATTAAGATAATGGTAAATCCTGAATTCTTTGCAATACAGTATCTAGTTGTTTTTGGTTTTGATTGTTTTGTTGTTGTTGTTGTTTTATGGCCAGGGAGGTAGAGCAGGCATTGGTTTTGTTGTCCAATAGATCTAGATTCCTACTGCCAGTTCCATAGTTTCTAGCCATAGATCACTTCAGAAGAGTCACTAAAACCCTTTAGATGATTCATACAGTGAAAATTATTTTCATCATATTATTGCTTCTATTTGTCAGTTTCACTCTCATTTTTGTTTGCTTTTGTATGATATGGGTTTGCCCAGAGGTTACAAGTCATTTGGTATTGTTATCCTGGTGGCTAATAAAATGTGTGCCTGTGTATTTTCTTGTGTTTACTACCAAGCCTTTCAGGGATTCTTTTCCTGCCTCAGCCTCTCATCACCTCTTTCTCTCTGTGTTGTTTCTGCAGATACTGGGTGTACTAAATTCCACTAAATTGTTGTACTCATCCAGTGAACATCAAAACCTGTCTGAAGGAAGCAGAATCCTTATGAACTGAGGAGTTATTTCTGACATGAAGTATTCCAAGATGTGACATTTTAAAGACAGCACCCAGCAATTCCTCAATGCATAAAAGGGTCTCAAGCCAGGAGAGTTAGGATGTGGGTTATGTTTGTGGTGACTCTGGAAAGTGAAATAGAAATGGTCCCCTGTACTTAGAGGGAAACCAGGAGCCTCACATAAAAGACTTCATGTCTAATAACTTCGTTAAGGTCTGCCTATTTTCATAAACTTAGTCATATAAGAAACTATGATATTCTGCAGTGGTGTGCTATGAAAGAATGAGGAAAGTAAAGTTGCTAGAACCCTGTGAACCTAATTGATGATTTAAAACTTTATTTTGGTAAGCTTCACTTAGCTTTCTGTATATGTTTTCAAGGTTAAACCTAAAGCGTAGAGTTTATTTGAAATAAGGTATACAAAATAGATGGCCCTAAAAACTTTACAGAGATGCTAAAACTGACATTTAAAATGTTTAATGGAAAAAGCTTCCTATGATAGACAGAAATTTCAGTTCCCAAAAGCAATCCTAAGATCTCCAAAGAAGGTGAGGGACACAGACAACTTCACCTGAGTTTTGGAAACATTAACCTCTGGGAAAAAACTGCCCCTGAGACCAGGTCTCTACCCACAATGTGGACACTGTTGGGTTAACTGCTCTGTTCTGCCTCTTCACAGCAGGTCAGATTTTCCAAGTTCCTCCTATCCAGAAAAATCTCTCAGACCTTCTGGGTCTAGCAGCCAAAAGCTTACAATGTCGTTTGCAGCAACTGAAGATATAATGCTGTCCTATGTTGACAGCTAAAGACCAAATACTTTTGCTCCCAGTGAAGACCCTAAGACCACAAGAACCTAGGACAGCCATAAGTCTCTGTCATTTTAATTGATACATAGGCCATTTGGATTATACTCCCTGCTATAATTTATCCTACTCAGGTTTCTGGTGGTATTGACAGATAACTAACTTTATCAATTTGGCAACAGCTGCCTGGTTAATGCATTTATAAAAACCAGGCCTTGCTTTTCTAGAGCTATTACATCACTTGATGAAAAAGGCAAGCTCATAGACAAGTTTGCCTTACCGACAGGCTCCATATTAAAGGATAAACTAGTTTTAGATGTAACTTTTACAATTTAAAGGAACTTGTTTCCAAAGACTTCTCTCAGTATTCAACCACTTACATATGTCTAATGATAAATAATTGGATTTAAAAAGTTTAAGGTTTATATATATTATAAAGGTCTAAAATAATTTAAATTATAAATTAGTCTCCAGCCCTCTGGACAGAAAATATATATATATATATATATATATATTCATGTTTTTAACTGAAAGCCATAGCATTTGCTATGACTTGGAGGCATGTATCTACTCTAGCTGTTCTACAGACACCTGTTAGTGCTTTTTCTACAATGTTGATTTCATTACAGATTACAAACAATAACAATGTAAGTTTCATGGAACTGAGAAAGTTGTAAGACTTAGATCCACCTCTCACAGATCAAAATGACTACAGATAAATACTCTAGTCAAGCAGAAACCTAAGATTCTCTGCCTATTGCCTATTCCTGAAGGGGAAGTTCCAAATATAAAAGATTCCTTTTGGTTCTTTAACTTTGAGTTCTGTCCCCAGTCTATATGTCTTGGCAGAGACACTTGGCAGTGTCTACCACTGGAAAGCCCTGGACTTGCTGAAGGTAATTTAAACCAGTCCAGTGGATGTGATTGTTCCCTGTCTCTTCATCTGGTCAGCTTCTGATGCTTCTGATGAATATCCTGTTGCCCTAGTTCCTTCCCATCCTTTAGCTAACATTCCGGCCTTCCCAGACCCTAGCAGCAGCATCCTAATTCAGCAGGAAGTGGTTACAGAAGAGAGTATGCTGCCCCTTATCCTTAACAGAAGGCTGTAATATTAAAGGAAGCATTTAATATGGCAGAGAGGACAAAATG
Source organism: Rhynchomys soricoides (assembly GCA_019843965.1). Classification (NCBI taxonomy): domain Eukaryota; kingdom Metazoa; phylum Chordata; class Mammalia; order Rodentia; family Muridae; genus Rhynchomys; species Rhynchomys soricoides. The sequence goes on along the minus strand of JADRCH010000019.1, from coordinate 10,046,454 downwards.
GTTACCTATAGCTCCTATTGTCATACCAAGATAATGACCTTAAGATATCTGTGCTGTGCTACCTAAACAGGTATAATTTATGAATGAGAAATATATCTTTTAATGCATTACAGATTTTATTTTTCTCTTGATATAAAATGCTAAGGTCCTATTAAGAATTTAACAGGGACACACAAAACCAGGAGGGAATGATGAACCACCCTGCCTCCTTTTTGGTTTGAAAGCCATCTTAAAGTAAAAACAAAGTGAGTTCATTCTTGTTTATGATTAAATCTCTGTTTCTCAAAGATTGGGTTATGCCCCATTTGTAACCTTAACTATAAATATTTCTGTACTGCCTGTTCCAGGAAATAGCAGCCATGTCTTTGCTTCAAAGGTTATTATGACTACTTATCGTTATGAACACCTGTTATTATGACCATCTTGCAACCCTACCTTTGTTTCCAAAGGTTGTTATAGCTACCTGCTGCTCTGACTACCTTGTTATGACCACCCTGTTATATTCAGCTTCTGTAATCCTTCATATTTGCCTGTCAAAGCCCTAACTTGGAAACCCTCTACCCCTGAGCTATAAAAACCTTATCTTCACCACAACCAATGCTTACTTCTTGAACCCTATCTTAGGGAAATACAGCCTTGTACATGAATATATATATATATATATATATATATATATATATATATATATATAACTAGCTTTAATTAAGTTCTTGCTTTAATTAATTTGGCCATAATTATTTGGGTCAGAAGTCTGTCTCATCACATATTTAGGACTACTGTTAACTCCAGCATCTATACAAGGTGAAAAAAAGCAGGGAAAGACTGGTGTCGGGGAAACCAACTAGAGCCAGTGGGGATGTAAGAGGTTCTAAAAGCTGCTTTACCTAAAATGCACTGGTTCCTCATGGTAACATGGCAACAAAAAGGCCCGCATGGTAACAAATAGCAGGATGGAAGCCTGGCATCTCTGTCTATATTTTCTATCTACCTTTATAGCCATCTTAGCAGAGGTAAAGATATTCTGGAGATATGTCTTTCCCTTTAGTTATAATACTATCAAAGCAATATATTCCATGGAGCTGGAGTTGCCCAAAATTCTTTTGCTGGAGGCAGAATCTGGAGGAAGGCAAAGGTGAATGCCTAGTGCCAAACAGAGGAGGAGCCTGCCTGAAGATTTCCAATTGTTCTGTTAATTTACAGAAAAGATTAAACCTGAAACAAGAATGTGTCTGTCATGGGCTGACCACAATTTGACCAGGAATGCATACTCTTGCCTTTTATTTAAACCTAAACCTTCAGTTGGAAAGATGGCTCACCATATGAGTGCATACTGCTCTTGCAGAGGACCCAAGTAGGTTCCCAGAACCTGTCAGATCACTCACAACTCCAGCTCCAGGCGAACTAATACCTTTGGCCTCCACAGGTACCTGTGCTCATATTCACACACACACACACACACACACACACACACACACACACACACACAC
>JADRCH010000019.1:9995327-10044957 GCA_019843965.1 Rhynchomys soricoides | reverse complement strand
ACACACACACACACACACACACACACACACACACACACACACACACAATTAAAATAAATTAAGTCTTTTTTTAAAAACCTAAACCCCATTTAGTATCATAAACATGGACTTGAATATCACTGAACCCCTCTTTATTTGTTCCATTTCTGTGCGGCTACATTGACTAAATATCCCTTCTCCTCTTTGCACTAAGCTTTGTCACTTCAATTGACATGTGGCTGAGCTTGTTAGGGCTGCCAGTGTCCAGGCTTTAAACTCCAGCAGTATCTAGTCGCTCTGGGTCACCTGCTTACCTCTGCACATAAATGAACTAATCGCTTAAGGAGTGCCTATCTAGACACTTGTGGTGCCTAAGCTATCTCATTCCCCTCAGAGACTAGGCACAATGAAAGGGTAACTGAGGCATTCTAGCTGTCAGTTTTTAATGATGTTCCATTGTCATAACCCCCCAAAGTTGCCTAATGGCCATCAGTCATTGTCCTAAACCAGCAGTTACCTTGAATTCCAGGAACAGAAGAGCTTCACAGGGCAGAAGATCCCCATATGAGGGGAATTAACAGTAATAAGGATGCTACACACTGGAGCAGGAGGAATTTGCTTCTGAGAACCAGCTTGTACCCCCAAACAGTGAATAATTATTTGGATCACCTTGTAGAACTGATACTTAGCTGCCGCCCACCCTCATAGACTGTAACTCCCTGGCAAAAAATGAGGATATTCTAAAAAGATCCTTATCTCTCAAACTGACAAGTAGAGGATTGAAAGAATGGACCCCAAAGAAATGGAAATTTCCCCAGGAATCTCATGGTGGGAGAAGAAGAAGGTGTGGAACAGAGAGTCAACTTGCCTCTGGCAAAGAGAATGCACAGTTCTAAAGATGCATCAGATCATGCCACAGAGTTAGACTGAAGCCCAGATAATGATCAGTCAGTGGGGAGTGGACCACACCTAGACTGGACAGCTTAGATGTCCACTTACTTGTCCCTCTATTTAAACTTTGATCTTACTGCAGGACCCTGAAAATAGCCATGAGGGAGACTGGATCACTTTGTCCTTCTTACCAATATGGCTGCATTAAATAAAATCACAGTTTTCGGCTTTTTACTACTGATTTGGCTGTTTTAATTGGCTCCTAAAGTTTAGGTGGATGAACTTGATCTCTTTGGTGTAAACCATATCACCAGATACAATAACACAACTACTTTATTATGAATTCCTTTACCCCCTTCCTCGATTCTTTCATGTATTCAAATCAAAACTCACGTCATTACCCCAAGAGTCACAGTTTCTGCTTCTCACGATTATTTATCTCTTTTGTGTATTTGGGGCAGGTATTTTGGCACTTACAGAAGATGGACTTTTGCCCCCAAACTCCAATGACAAAACAGAAGCAATAAATTCTATAGTTATTTCTCTGATTAAAAATATATTGGGATATGTGACAGATTTAATGTAAAGTGTAAGGAAAAATGGGTAGCTAGGGATCTCTGGGGACTCTGGATTAAGCTGCAGATGGATAGAGAGAGGATTTTGGCTCCTTGATAGAAGAATAAGGGAGGGAGACTGAGCAGGGAGAGGTGTTAGAGACTCTGCAGGAGACCTCAGCCTACAATCATAGGGTGCAGAATGGCTATTGAACTGTATAGACATCTCTGTGCCCCTGAAGAACTTCAGCATGGACAGCAGTGCTTGCTGCAGTACCATAGATAATAGAAAAAGCAGCCATGTACTTTATAAGAGTCTCACCTTGTTTGCAGACCATTACTGACAATTACCTTTTCCAACTCCACTTCTAGTGCCTTACTTGATGTTGGCTTGGCTTTGTGCCTCCAAATCTTGGGGGTCTTTTTCTGTTCCCTAAGTAGTCTTTTTAAATCTTTGCCCTGGGGAATTTACCTGAGAAATGTGATAAGTACCTCCAAGGCAAATGTCTGAGGGCTGGTTTGAAGCTCAACTCAGCACATGCCTTCCTTTATGGCACACTCCTAAGACCTAGACCAGACCAGGAAATACTTTATTCTTCCTTTACTGTGTCCTTTTATAGTAGGAACTCAGGGAAGGATAAGAACACAAGGAGAACCGTGAAGCCAGAAGAAAGGATTCCAGGAGATAAGGACAATAGAGCCACCATTAGCAGATGTGGAGAATTCCTGTCTCTTCTACACTATGTGCCTCCAAGTCCCCATGGCAAAGGAATGATTTCCAACAGCTAATGTGTCATCGTGGTGAATTGACATCAGAAGCAGATCTTTCTCCTTCAAAATGAGTCAATTCATTGTAACAAAGGTTGTTCTACTGGCAAGTCATATTAATGACAGAAGAAACACAACCTTCGCAGTAGGTTTTTGTGTTTATAGATATTTTCTTATACTTTAAATACACAAGTAGACCTTATAATTTCATATAGACTGGAATTTGTGGATTACTAATTATTTTTGAGGAAAAAAAACTGATTGGAATCAACAGTTTCTTCAGTTCAGGTCACTTGCAAGTTTCAGCTGAGTGATGGATAAGCTATACTGCAGCTATGTTTTTCTCCTAGGGAGCTTTAAAGAGTCAGCAAATGGCTCATCTGTCAATCCTGACCTATATGACAATTAGTAAGTCCCCGAACAAGCTACTTGTCAATAATCTACTTGAAATGGATGGAAGAAGTTATTCTTGTCAGAAGAGGTTAAGTTGTACTTGCTAACTAATAATTGCCTGATGTCTGTGGGTTTGGACACAAGTTTTTAAATATTTGACACACATTTCTTGCGTGTCTATAGAAAGGTTTGCTCCATACATTTTCACGCGAACCTGAGTTACTCAAGGAAGTAAAAGGAGGGAGGGATGAAGGGAAAAAAGAAGCTAGTGAAGGTCCAAGAACGGGACAGAGAGAGAAGCACCACCATGGTACATCATATTACTGATATGCATTGTCTGAATCACACTTAAGTAATCTACAAATCTCACAAAGCTTTAAATTCAACAGGAAATTGGAAGCAGTGCTTATTAACAGGTGTAATGTTTAGCACAATAGGCATAGGCCCAAGCTCATCAACAAAGCCTTCTACAAAAAGACAAATGCAAACAAAGCAATACAATAGCATGGCCCAAGAATATATCTTGGGATTTTGAGTTCTGTGTTAGTAACAAGATATTTGAAAGGAGAGAGAGAGGGACAGAAGGAGGGAGGGAGGGAGGGAGAGAGAGAGAAAACAAATAGGTATCCCTATCTTTTATCAATGAGATCAAGCAGTTAATGTAACTTCTCAAGATCCCACAGCTTAGTTGGTAGTGACCTTCTTTGAAGTAGCAGCTCTAAATTAAAGCTAAATTCAGGGGTGGTAGAAAAGCAAGTGAGATGGTTCATCAGGTAGAGATGTTTGCTTTGCAAGCCTGGTGATCCGGCAAAGGTGGATTAAGAGAAGCAACTCCACAGAGCTGTCCTCTGATTTTCACACATGTACACGTGTGTGAAAAGTAGAAGAATTGGCAAATATTAAAGAAACCCTGATCCATCTAAGAGTTTCCTACAACCATGTTTTCTTAATCCATAGAGGACTTGAAAAGTGATTGCAGAGCAAAATATCTTGACCATAAACTTTGCATAATTAGTTCCACTTCTGAACTAGCATAAAAATAAAGAATATAAATGTCAAGTAGGCATGCACACCATCTCCATTAAAAATGGTGTTGGAATCACTTATCTTTAAGCGACATAGAAATTATTATTATTATTATTATTATTATTATTATTATTATTATTACTATACAATGATGATGATACAGCACATTAAAATGTAAAATGCATGAGAAAAGATAGCAGTTCTATTATGAAATCTGCATGGTTATGATTGAGAATTTAATCAAGGTTGATAACAGGACTAAGCTTTGATGGCTGAGAAACAATGAACAATTATCTGCTACCTTTAATGAAGACAAATGTCGTTGGCTGTGACACTCTTCTACAAGACAGGGATCGGAAGGTGGGGGTGGGTGAACTGGAGAATCTTAGAAGCTTTCTGTACCAAAGTTGATGCTGCAGCAAAACCTTCCTACCATCCACTTGCTGGTCACTGTGCCACACTCTCAGGGCTGGAGAAGGTCCTCAGGATCTGGAAGTGTGTAGCTTTATTGAATGAAGTGGAAATTTGCCAGACTATAATATCTCAGCCATACGTCCTTAGCTTTGTCATTACATGAGTGCACCATGTCAGAAATGTAGATAGATGTGTCTACCTATGTCTTTCCACAATGTCAGAATCATCCAATAACAATAAATTCAGTTTTGTTGGCTGTAATTTGCCAAATAGTCCCTCTTTCCCACAGTACCTGGCTGAGGCGCGTGCACGTGCTCATGCAAGCATGTGTATGAATGTGTGAAGCGCGCACACACACACACACACACATATTAGAGAATGGCTACAAAGAGTTCAAGGGGACAAAGCAGAAAGTTTCAAGAAGCCCAAGGTAAGCAGAAAGCTGACAGAAACGAAGAGCAAATCCCTGTGGATATTAAATAATGACCCTGCTGGGGGTTCTGCTAGGTCTGAAGAGTCAAGATGTTGAGTCATAGTTGAGCAGAGCCTCAGAGTCCAGTTAAGCTAAGAAGTGAGATAAAGGATCATGGAGACCACTGAGGCAAAAGCAAGACCAACCCTAGACTAATGGGAAGATGAACAAACATCCAGGGAGACAGACAGTTCAAGAAGGCAGCATCATCAGTGTGAACTGGGCCATGCTAAAATCCCTAGTGAGGCAATCCTAGGGGTGTCCAGGCAGGGAAACAAATCATGAGAGAGATGAGACTGAAAGCTTAGTTCAGATTGATTTCATCAACCTGAATCAAGGCTTCAGGGAGTCTGGTGCCAGGCAATTCATTGTCAAAATATTTAAAACAGTAAAATTTGGAAAAAGTTTCTTGGTATAACACTGTGCACGAGGAAGAACAATTACATTGAAACTCCAAGTTCACTTACAGACAGAACTTTGCTTTAATATGCACATACCCAAAACCATTTCTGGCCAGACTGGCCTTTCCATTCTTCATAACTAGATCCTCTGGAGACATGTTTGAAACTCTAGATTGATTGTAGTTAGGGAATGGAAAACCTATTCCATTTTCCAGAATAGAATGTAACGCGGGTGGGGGCCCAAAGTTGCTTGGTGCATTGTTCAGAGAGAGGGTATGCATAGAATGTGCAAGTAAAGGGGCTGCCTGCCAGGTACATCACTGTAAGAGCTGGGTGTACATAGTGCATACAAGTAGAATCTCAGCCACTAAGCTATTTTCGATGCTTGCCTACTTCACTGCTTCCACTACCCTTTCAAACTTTACAGAGTTCCCTTCATATTCAAACTGCACCTTTCTTTCGATGTGAAAAGAGCTTGTCCTAAGAACCTTCCCTCTACCTCCAGGGTCGTAAAGTAGTTAGGAGTCAGATCATGGGTGTGTGCTGTATTCATCTATGCAAATGCGTTCTACAAGATCACAGACTGTCAGAGCTCAGAAGCTGACCCTCAACTAGCTGAATGTGTTTTCCAAACCAACAGTTTGTAAAGAAAAGAAAAAAGCAAGCTAGGGAAGACTGGGAATCTAAGACCACAGCCATCATGAAAGAACTTCAGTGTCCCAGACAGTATGGTGGAAGTTTGCCTCTCAGATGGCGCCCTGCAGTTTGCCTGATGTGAACGGAAAGGTTTTTACCACACTGTTGTTAATCAAGCTGTTGTTCTTTAAGCTGTGTTTGAGATGTAAAGACTGTGCACAAGCAATGAAAGCTCAGGGATTACAGGATGCAAGAAAAGAGGACCCGCTCATGAAAAGCAAACTGTTAAAAATAAGACAAAATGAGGAGATTTACCCAAATTTAGCAATGAAAGTTTTCCTACCTTTTTGGTTACTGTTGTTTTAAATCTTTGATCTAAAAGTTATATAGAGTCTGCTTTATTTATATCCAAGGCTAAGGCCAGGCATGCACTTGCTATCCAGCCAATCCATCCAGATAGCAATCCATTTGTGTCTGTTTTTCGCCACACAGAAGACCCTAGAACACACAGGACTTAGCAGGAAGTTGTGAACAGTATTTCTTCCCAGGCAGGGACTTTTCAGCAAATTCTTTGCTCCAGCATTGAAACAGGCCGGTTGTGTGGATACATACACCTTACAATTACGTCTTTCCATGGATGTACTGAAAGAACTGAAATTTTCTGCTGTCTTTTGGATCACAAACCAAAAACTTTAAAAAACACATGGGCTGGGTGTCAATGACAATGTGCAAATTTTTACAAGATTGATTGGTTTGGAGCAAAGGCAAAGTGAAATGTTAAAACCCACGCTTTGGGAGATGGTACCTGAGAGACAGGGACCCAACATATTTAAAACTGCAAACACGAACATATTAAGAACTGTAATGCATGCAGCCACATACATGATTTCAATCATGTCTTTTACAGGAGTAATGGCTTCTAAAAGAGAACTGACCAATACACCGGAATAGAATTAAGAGATGGTTATATGAAGTGTCTACATCTAGGCCAGGGTTTGCACTGTTTTACAGACCACAATTGCTAAACAGAAATGGCTGATACGAATTTTGTCCAATCTGCAAACAATTACAGTAAGAGACTAAAGTATTGATCGCCCCACTCAATTCCTCAACAATGCTCAAAACTACTAGCTGCTTCCTCTTTTTTGAAATAACCTTGAAGCATGGTCATTGCACCCCCACACCCTCAGGAGGTTCTGCCATTCAGTTCTTGCACCTTTCTGACCACAGAGCTGTTTCTGTCTAAAGAGATTTATGTTTTGCCCTTGGGAGAAACTCCAGAAAATATGAGATCAGACTCTAACACACAAGCACAACCCTTGTGATTCTGACTGACAATCCCTTCCCAGAGCACATTCCTCCAAACACAAGTGGTCCCTCTATTCAAATATCATACTCAGATATTAGTGTACCCAGGTATTTTGAAACACAAAGTTCATTTTCCTTGAGGTTGAATTCCATTGCACACTTTCTATTGAGTATAAGTAAATGGTTTTCTGTTACTCTAAATGTCTTGTTTAGGATTGTATTCTAAACATTGTGGTTTTTATATTTTTAAATATACTCATAATCCTCTAAAGAGCTTTTTGTTGTTGTTTTAATTTTAGATAGTAATAAACTTATCCATATTCCAAATTTATAAGTTCTTCTTCCTGAAGTAGACAGCAATTTGTATCTCAAGTCAATTCTTTTTATTAAATAGTAGCAGTGGTTAAACTATGTCTTCATGTATGGTGAGAAAATGCTGTACCAGTGAGCTACATCCCCAGCTCCCTTTTTTATGAGATTCATATATCTGCAGTATATTTTGTATATATGTATACATACGTATGCCTGTGAATGCATGAGTTTGGAAACTCAAGGTCAGTCAAACTTGGATGTCATTCCTTAGACATCATCTACTTTTGTTTTGTCCTGTCTCTAACTGGCTTAGAGCTTGCAAATTCTGGCAGGCTGGCTGGCCAGGGAGTCTCAGAGATCTGCCTTCTTTACTTTCTCACATCTGACTTTTTTTGTATGGCTTCTAGGGACTGCACACAGGTCCTCCTGCTTACACAGCAAGTACTTTCCTAACAAAGCCATCTCCCCAGTCCATTTGTGTGGTGTTTTTAATGACTTTCCCCATGGACTCTTTCATAGAGAGCTCAGCTATTTTGCCAATCAAACTGATGATAGCACACTTTGCTCTGCTGAAACTACTCAAGGATTTCATAAACAACTATATTCTAAGAGTGAGCACGTTTTTACAGAAGTTCTAGTATCTGTTTAAGGAATACATTACAATAGCATCACAAAACTTTTCACAGCAATGATAAACACAGTAACATATAATTTATTTCTTAGCTTCATAAAGTACAGAAATGCAAAGCCGTAGATAAATGTACAAAAGTAACTCAGAGTTTATTAGGAGACCAAACTCTTGTACTATCAAGCATAGTAACCAAACTGAAAACACACACACACACACATCACACATCACACATATATATGTATGTATGTATATATATATATACATACATACATATATATCTTTACCTTGCTTATCAGACTTTAATTATATTATGTATATAACCCCCTAATAAGACACATCCATTATCTAGACAAGATAGACTAGATTTAGGGTTGCTTGGTGGCCAGTGGGTATTATAAATATACATAGTTTCAGTCGTAGATTTTCCTAGCACTCCACACCTTTTTATGCCTAGTCCCTTGGAAATCACATTAGTATCTACACAGCATGACCACCATTCAGAATAAGTAGATTAGCAGTGCCTTTCAAAATGGATTTGTGTTCCCTATGCATTTAATTAAAGTGGACCTCATTCTATCATTCTTATAAATATGCAGAGAGAAAATTCCTTACATGCATGCACTGGCTGCCGATATGTCTCCTACTTGGGTCTTTATAGTGACCCAGTTGTCTACAGCATTAAACATTTCTGGAATAAGGTATAAAATCACTGTTTTTGTTCCTTTAGGACAAAGGAGTCAATTCCGAGTGGGAAGAGTCATGTCCCTGAAATGATATGGACCTCACACTTTCTCATAAGCTATTAACTGCTAACCATTTTGTTAAATGGTAAAAATACCAACATATTACTCAAGCTGATAATCTTGGATTGGGAAGAGTCCAGTCCTTCTCTGGCTCATTGATGTACTCAGATCATTAAGCACATTCTCATTTAAAAGTACCATCATGAGACCTGTTTGTTCCAAAAACATCAAAAGACATCATTTTGTACATGGCCTGACTAAATGCTCTGCTCTACAACTAGGTTGTGATTTTATGGGGCTGACCTCACACTAGAAAGGACATTAGCCCTGAGGCATTTTACATCTTGGAAAGCATGTGCCTGACTGTTTTCGTAAGGAGCATAACAAATGACCACAGAACTCTTGCCTCAGAGGTTTGCAAATATGACTATCCATTAGAACCACCTGGGAAACAATTATAAAGGTGCATACTTAGAACTTCCTCTCTGAACTTCTAATTTCATTGGAATGCAACCTAGGTAAAATACTTGTTTAACTACCCAAGGTATTTCAGGGTCAAGGTAGAGAGTTATGGTGGAAACCCATTGCTCTGTGCAGTTTGTCTCTATCTGGCTGGGGCTAGCAGAGTATTTTTTACTTACAAGACAATGGTCTTTCTTTTGTGCTTTTTGTTCCCCTCATTCATTCCTCTATAGGTTATTTTTGTACTTAGATGAAAGAGAATATTCATCGCTTGGTTTTCAAACTGTGAATGGGCAATGCATAGAAATAAGAAGCTGAGAGGTGGCATACTTCAGAGAATTGTGATAGTTTGAATGAAAGATGTTCCCTAACATGGCTCATGTATTTGAACACTGGTCTCAAGTTGGATGATGTGTTGGGAAGGTAGAGTCTTGCTGGTGGGCTTTGCGGGTTTGTAGTCTTGCATCACTTCCTGTTTTCACTCTTGGCTTCCTATGTACAGATGAAAATGTAAGTGGCCAGCTTCCTGCTCATGGTGCTATGCTGTACCATCCCCACCATGAGGGACTGTAGGTAGCTCTCTGCAACTGTAAGCCAAAGCATACTCATTCTTTGTTCTTCTTCACCTTGTTTTGACTCATGACATCTTCTCACAGCAACAGAAAATTAACTGATACAAGTGATGTCTGCCATCATTTCATTACTGGAGCTCTTAGAGCCCAGATGGTACATCAAGATCATTAGTGAGGAAAAGAGAAAGAAGTAGTGAAGAATACTGTTGGGCTAAGGGGAAGGAGTGGAGACTGTAAGTAGTCCTTGGGCTGGTGAAGGCTTACCGAGGAAAACATCATCACGAAGTGAAATATATCTGGCTAAAGAGTTAGAGACAGGGTCTTCCCTGGGGACCACATCCACTATAAGAAGAGAAGTGATTAATACACTCTCCCCAAAGCCATCTCTAGTTTGCTTCCATGATAGTTACAGAGTCCACAAAACCCAGAGTATTTCTGATCAGCATCCTAGGCCTTTATCTTGAGATATCATCATGTAAAATCTGAATTTCTCTTCATCATTTCCTTCTATTACACATACACAAAATCTCAGCTCTAAAGGTCTGAACTGACTATGTAGAAGCTGCCTCAGTGATGATCAAATATTTGGTGCTTTGCCTTTGTAGACATCTAAGAAAGCACAAGAATGACACACACAAGACTCCACTGAAACTATTAGTGATACCAAGTATGACATTTGCTTATGAGTCAAAGTTTACCATCAATCCCAGATGCAGCCAAGCATCCTTCCTCAGAGAAGTCCAAAACTGTCCACCCTGCCTCCACCACGTGAATTCTCACAATCAGAGAGCTAACCTTTAATGTGTCTCACATAGAGTTTTAGAACTACATATTTAATGTTGCCTAAAGAGAGGAGCTACTTTAGCTGTGAACTACCTCCTGCACATGCCTAGACCTTTTATTTATGACCTGTGAGAGTAACTGACACAACACATGGGCAATGCAAACCAATTCACGACAAATCATTGATGCTACCTAGTTTAAAGTTTTCATCCATCCCAGAGTTTATCCACAATAGCAAGACACAGCAATTAGCAAATTAATTGTACAGCTAGCTTTTCTGACATTTTCTGGTGAGTCATATCATATAAATTCATGAATGTCAGATTTATTTATTATAAACTATTGACATTAACTAAGTACATCCTAAGAGTAGCTCATGGATGATGGTTTTTCCTAATCTTTCTGCTAGCAAATGCCACTTAGGTGTTTCCTGGGAAGTCTAGTTATTACTAATTTGTAAATGGATTGCATTATCCATCTTTCTTTTCAAGATGCTCCAAGTAAACTCCAAAAATAAATGGCAGGCTTGCTGCCAACCTTTTGCTTCCAGTGTTGTGGCTCACGCCTATATACTGAGGAGGCTAAGGTAGCCTCAAGTACACAGTGAGACTCTGTGTCAGAGAAAAATGGAAGCAAGGGAGAAAATATCTAAAATATGCCATTATGTTAGTTACTTTTATGTCACTGTGATAAGATGCCATGGCCAAAAGTGACTGAAGTCCTGAGGGATACATTCATTCCTCATGGCAAGAAATGCATGGCATGGCAGCCAAAACAGAAAGCTGGCTCACCACATTTTCATATACACACAGGCAGCAGAGAGACAGCACAGGAAGTTGGATGAGCTTAGAAACCTTCAAAACCCACCCTGAGCAAGGCTGAACTTCCTAAAGGTTGAACCATTCCCAAACAATGCCACCAACAGGCAACTAAGGGTTCAGATACATGAGTCTCTGAGGGACATTTCTCATCCAAACCACCACAGCCACTTTGAACCATAAATTGAGAGCACCAGGAGGCAAGCACATGTGGCAATGACTATTTTTGAAGTCTCCTCATCTTTCAAAGAAAATTGCTTTCCATCTCTTTGCCAAAGAAGAGACTGAAGTCAAACTCCTCATCTCAAGCTTGGTAGAACCTAGTCCCAGGCTAGTGTCTGTTTTTAAGCCATTTATCTCCCTCAAAACATCACTTACCCAGCTTCTAAAAGTGTCTGCATCTCCATTTCATCTCCCTTGTGAAGAGAGCATTCAAGTTTCAACCATCTGGCCTGGCTTTGATGTTCATATCTTGTGAAGCTCCCATGCACATGTGCACGGTAATGAACTTGTGTGCTCCTTCTGATTCTCTGCCAACTGTCAGTTTACCCCAGCACACTCAGCCTTTGAACCTTCCGAGCATCAGTCTGTACTTCCCTACACCATTACTGACATTCTTTTCATGGTTCCATACCCACTGCCATCTTGACCTCACGTCAAGTATAGTCAGGGCAAGTTTCTTCCCTGAGTAGAGCAAGAAGAAATCAAAAGAATTATGTGAGTATTCCAGGTCCTGCAAAACAGGCTGGAGATAAACAACAGCAGGAATTCAGCCCTGACTTCCTAATATTCTTCATTATATATTTTCACTTGTAGGTCACAATTCTCTCTTTAAAAGATATAGGTCACCCTTGAAATACACACACAAACACATACACTCATAATATTTCAAAGACATTGTTTTAAACTTCACCATTGAACAATGTACCATGTGCCATTCTACCCACAGGAAACAGCAAACCCTAGAGCTCTGAGCTATGAGGTAACAAAGGGACAGTGGATATCTTTCTAGCTACTACTTCCGGGGAAATAGGTGGCCCTTGAGGTTGTAACATTTTTTGTTCCATTATGCAAAAATGATGCTCTATTATCATAAATATCTGCCTCATGCCACAGTTATTGTGGAGCCCCTAGTTCCTGGGATCATATAACCTATACATAAGAGGTATGCATTAAAAACTTTGTTGAATTAAAGTACATTTGGAACTGCACAATAAAATTCTGAAGGAAGAGCTTCAGAAATAATTCTTTGCATTACACATGAGGAGAGGAAAAAAGACTTTTCCAAGACTACCGTTGGTAAGTATCTAAATCAGCGCTTATGCCTAGATCACCAGGAACGCAGATTTCTTTCCCTCCACGTGGGTCTATGCAAGCATCATTTCCATGCCTTCTTGCCACTTCACTCAGTACCAAGGTCAGGACTGTGACTCAATAATGCCCTCATTCTTTATATAACCTTTGCCTCCAATAATCCTCAGCTCAATTCTTGTTATTCGAAATGTAGACAGTGAAAACGTTTGAGAATCTTACAGGCTATGGGGTTGTAAGATGAAGAATGAAAGGCCAGGCACTTTAAGCAAAGGTCTCTGCCACTACATACCAGTGTGCCCTGGACAATTTTTCTCTGAATCTGCCAAGCCTCTGCTTCCTCTACTGTACAGGAAAGGAGTAGATTGCTTTATCACTGTGGCTCCTTCAAGTTCTGAAAGTCTATGATGATCCCCTCACTAGCTATTTTAGTCCCTAGACCATATACCTGTTAGGTGGGTAGCAAGATGCTCAGATTATATTGTACACCATCTTGACTTGGTAGTTTAATTTTACTGCCTGAAAAATGTACAGATGGAGTGTACACAAACTCAGCACCTTTAGCCACATTCTGCATGAATCCAGAGTAAATGATCAATGCTATCTTCACTCAGAGAATGACTTGCCATGGCAGATCACTTCTGTCTTTCAGCTCTGTCTCCTTCAACCCAGAAACTGGGGAAGCAGAAGACAGTGAGTATATTTCACTTCAGGATAAGCCTAAATAACCTGGGTCCCCACCAATGAAAGAAAACCCCCACTGAGAATAGGGAATATCTCTCAAAGCATTATGAAATAAAGAGAAAAACAGGGGGAGGGGAATGAGAACAAGGAAAGTAAGAAAGATGGACAGAAGAAAAGAAAGAAAGAAATTGAGTCCATGAACTATCTGACTGGTATTGTGTCCATGATCCATGTTGTTGCCTGAGAGTCTCAACTCTGTGGAACAGGCTTCATTAACATTGAAAAGGTTGGGAAAATCAGCCTCAGGGTGGTTGTAGCCTCATATCACTCCAGAAAAGCCAGGTAACAAACAGATGTCTATCTAACAAGTGAGAGAAAGTTGAGGCAGCAGTACAGTAGGACATTGGTTCTTCCCCTGTACCTAAAGTCTCCACGGTTTCCAGTACACTTCATGACTCTGCTGGCCGATTCAGCCATGCACTACCAGGTCTTGACCTCTAGTAAATGAGGAAGTGGAACTGCAGTTCAAGGTATGTGCTGGCCACATGGCACTGCATATTTCATCAGCAGAGGCCATGATCAATGCTGCCAAGGCTTATTTTATTCCTGTCCCTGTTCCTAGCAGCCCTGTAGAGTCAGCGTTTCTAAATCCCGCAAGCACTCCATCATGAAGCAGCCTGGACTATCTGTAAGCCATGGGATGGTACAAATACAACTGTTATTTTTTTCAGGATTTAAACACTGGATCAAACATGTCTGAGAGAAGAAATGCAAAAAAGCTTCCAGGGTTTCTTGCCCAGCTCACTTGTCTTGATGCAAGAGGCAGAGGCAGGTCTCCCGAGAATGTCTTCACTTAAAACTGTGACTGTTTCTCATAGGCAGCATGGTTCCATCCTCATGGGAAGAAGGAAAGACAATAGCTATAGATCATAATAGTCCATCTACCCAAGACTCCTCCCAGATTCACATCCTCATCACCCAAGATTGTTGAGCCTTTTAATACATTCTCTACTGGTTTAATTTTCCAAAATGCTTAAAGCTCAGACAGGAATACAACCGAATGATTTGTTTTTACAAGAAACATGTTTAGCTAAAAGCTAAGAAGGAAGGAATTCAAAGGAAGAGAATAAAACATACCAACCACAAAAGAAGTCATCTTATAAGGATAATTATTTAAAATCCTCAGCACCCCCCCCCCCCCGGTCTTACAAGTCCTCTCCCCAGGTTTGGTCATGGTAGATCAGTGGCTCTCAACCTTCCTAGTGCTGCAACCCTTTAATACAGTTCTTCATGTTGTAGTGAACACCAACCATAAAATTATTTTGTTGCTATTTCATAACTGTAATTTTGCTACTGTTATGAATCATAATATAAATATCTGACATGTGACCCACAGATGGAGAAGTGCTTAGAGGAACCATTTTCAAATCCTTAACTCAGAATACATGCACTACTGCTTTTATTTGTTATCTATATTTATAATCATCAGGGTAGAGGAGATGACTTTGGATGTCATTTAGGGAAGGTCAGGGTTCTTTGTCCCAACTGCACAGTTAAAGATTGGGGAAGTTAAGACTAAAAGAAGCTAATTGGCCTCATACAGATAATACATCAGAGTGGTCCTTAATTCAACAGAGGCCAACCTTGACAAGCAATTCCTGACTAAATAAGAACTATTTGTCTGCAGTTTTAAAGGTTACAAAAATCACAGCAGAATATAGAATTTCACAGACCTAGCTCCATTTTTTTTCCACTTTGATCATTAAACAGTGTGGGCAGGAGGCACCTTGTCTTTATCTCCTCCAGATCTCAGGCATAGAATTACTACAGTGTGAATAGGCAGTTTCCTAGGCCTCGAGGATAATCTGAGCTATATTGAAACACCAGCCATGTTTTATACAACTCTCCCAACTGGTTCTTCCCTCCTTTCTTCCAGCAAAAACTATTTGCAATTAAGCAATTCATTAAAACATAAGTACCATCACTGAATATCTACTATGCACCAAGCCTTACAATGGGACCTTTGTACATATAATATCATTAAAAAGTCACAGCAATTCTATAATTTAGAGATAATTAGAGTGTTGTGTTTTAAATATTATGCCAGATGCTTCAGGTTGAATGTATTTGCCAGGATTTCTGGGTCTTTCTGAATCTAAAGCATTGCCATCTTGTTTCTGTGCCATGTCCTCTCCCAAAAGTGGGCAACATACCTAAAGCTTGTGTCCGAACCTCAGTTTATTACCCAACCCCAGCCCAGTCTAGCAGTTGTTTTGTAGGCAGGTAACACTGTCAGATCATGACCGGAATTGCCCAGTCTCTAGTTTTGAGAGGAAATAAACATAGAACTTCTTCTCCCTATGATAGTTCCCATGTGTCCATCCATGTCATGGAAGATTCTTTAAGCACAGATGGTAAAAATCTACCTACAAGGAATATGTTCTTTGGGATAAATCAAAATTTCAAGTCCTTTGGCTATTGGGTTCCAATGTCAGCATACACTGGATGGGATGTACCTATTAGACCTCCCTATAAATCAATGGCATCCTTCCGAGTGCCATTTACAATTAAGGTTTATGATTCTATCCAATTCTCAACTCTAAAGGCAAGACACTCTTGAACAAATATGGCTGGGAGCATGAGTTGTCTTTTGGTTTCCCCTATTTGGTCCTTCCTTCCTCTGAAAAGGGCTAAATGGGTGACAGAAAGCACTCCCAGAATAAATTGGAAACCAAGGCAGAAGTGGTGTAGGAAGCCAAACAGGTGACAAAGTCTTTCAAGTCAAAGTCTCAGAGTTGCAGGTTCAACCTAGGTGCCTATGATATGTGCAATGTTGACTCCACTCAGAAGCTGGCCTTGTATTTGTATCTGGCAGTGCTTGGGGAAGAGTTATGGGAAAGAAGAGGAGACATGAATTCTGAACTGCTTCCAGTTCTGTGAAGCAAGTCCTGCTAGATAGACCAAGGGACAGCCAGTGACACATGAAGTCACAAGTGCTAGTCTTTAGAAGTGGGAGCACATACCAAGCTTGAGTGGATAACAGGTACCTAAGGTGATCGGGTTTCTAAAACAGAAATGCCCCTCTTTTGGTACCACTATTGTCATTTATACAAATCTATAATGTTTGCCACAAGGTCAGGTATTGGATAAATAATATCACCCGAATGTCCCACTGACTCTACTTGATGGGGCCCACAGGCACAGCTGGCAAGCCAGGTTGGTTCCTGAAGACTGATTTCACTCTATTTGCTTCTTCTGGCTGGTATGGTGTTTATCGCCCATGATAGACAACCATAGCCTTTCGGGAATTTTAATATATCTGGTCTGGAGCCCCTGAGAAAAAGAATAGATCCCCTTATGGATGAGTCTCCTCTCTCAGGATCAGAAATGTTTGATTCTTGCCTGGGCCTATTGACACAGGCTTCTAATACTGGTTCTTTGGGAAACTGAGGTAGGAGGAGTTCAAGGTCAAGCCTTGTTGTGAGATAAACAGTTGGGGGGAAGTACAACACCCCGTCTGAAAAGGAACAGTGAAAGAGCGGGGCACTTAGGAGAGCACTTGCCTAGCATGTATGAAATCCTGGGTCAAACTATAAAAAACACACACATGAGCACATGCACGCATGCTCTGGGACACACACACACATACACACACATACACACAAAATAAATAAATAGCTAACTAAATAATATAAATGAGAAGAGAGTCTGCACTTGACAAGGGTTTCTCTCTGGAAAGATTAGTAGCAGAGAATTCAGGCTTCACTGCTGGTCTCTCAACCAGTGATACCACTGGGCTTCCAGAAGGACTTGCCAGCCCTTAATCTCTGTCTCTTTCTAAACAAATGCTTGCCCTTTTCAAGTTTTGCTGATTCATCCTCCTTCCCTAAGGCCAAGAGACTCCTTGGAATGACCCACCCTGAGTCTATGACAGGGTTTATTCTTTTTGTGCCTAGAGCCCCATCCCACAGCACTCAAACAGCAATTTCCTCCTTTAGGGATCCAAGGACACCCACAGGAGCAATGGGCCCTGGGTCTAGTTTAATTAAAATTTCTTAACAATCAGTTCCTTCCCTGTGCCCGCATGATGGGGCAAGCTCATCTATGAAGGAGCCACCCTCTGTGACTAATCCTCTATGTTCTGATGGTGCTTTGCTCCAAAACTACCTTCTGTATACATCTGCTCACAAGAGGTTCATCTTCTCTCTGTGTCTGGCAGGCCCCTTGGTCACACTACTGCAGGGTTCCATTGTCTGGGCTGCTGTCATCCTGGAATTAATCTGAAAGTGGTCTCTTTGACAACAGTGGCAGCAAATATCGGATTCAATTTGCTTTCACCCAAGATTTCCCAGGAGTCATGCCGAATGAGATAATCAATGATGATTATGAGGCTTGGCCTGCCTCACTGAGCCAGCGTGTTAAAAGGAGGGAGAGTTTCTGCTCTGGTGCTCGCCCAAGTCAGGTGCTAATTCCAGCAGATCCATTACCTTTCTCAGCGCCTCTAAACCATATGTGCTGCAATAATCATGCTGGGTAGGTAAGGTGATCAGTCCTCCCACCTAAGCAAAGAGAATTCATTCTTTTTGCTTCTCTTCACATTCCACAACAACAACAACAAAAATGTTCCGAGCATCTGGTGCAGAAGTGAGTAGGCTGTTCGAACCAATGATGCCGAAGAGATTTAATTTAGCTGGGCTAAACTTTCCTTGTCTCAGCTGGAGAGACTAGTCAATGGCTTAGCCACTAATCCAATCAAAAGAAAGCATTAAATTACTTGTCGAAACCATCTTAACCCTGAGAAGACTGTTTTCAGCTTGGCTGATCATTCTAAAAGACCTCAGCATCCAGGGAAGAAACGTAGAACAAATGGCTGAGGAGCCAAAGACATCTTCCAGATGCCCCTTGCCTCTCCTTGTGTCTTGTCCCCTCTCTTTCTTGCTTCTTTTAGTTTTATTCAGAACAGCTGTTCAGGGGTGCCCCTTGACTATGTACATTTGTACAGAGGAAGTAGCTAAAGATGCAGAAGGGATGGCATAGCAGTCACCTCTTTCTGTGTAACAAATTACCAGCCTCTCCCAGATTGAGCAGCTGGAGAGAGCAAGTATACATAATCTCATGGGTCCTGAGGCCAGGAACCCAGGAGTATTTTAGCCATGGGGTGCTGGTTAACTTTCCTTCAAGGCTGTGATCCGAGAATCAGCCAAGGCTGCCACCATCTCTTCTTGTTACCAGCAGTCAGTTACTGCTTTATCTGTAACCTGAAAACCAGGACTCTTTGCTTGGACCCATAAAGCTAACTAAAGGCAAGAAAAAAGCTTGGCCCCTCTGCCTTCATTTTATATCTGTCTCTTTTTATATATTTTCTTTTCTTTTTTTTTCTTCCAGTTTTTCTTTTAGATAGGTCTCACTAGATAACCCTGGCAGGCTATGAACTTGAACCAATCTTTCTTCTTCAAGTTCTGGGATCACAGTCACACCTCATTAAGCAGGTCTATATCTGTCTCTTTTACTTTGGGACAGACTTCTGCTTACCTCTGCTTGTAGACATGTTAATCATTCAGTAAGTGTCTGTCTAAAAGCTGGTGATACCTGACCTATCTCATCCCCCTTCAAGGCTCAATGCACAATGATAACAGCAGCTGAGGCATTTTACTATTGGCTTTATGTCACCCTGTCCCTGACCTCCAAAAAGGTGCTTGAAAGTCTCCAGTGAGTTTTTTCAACCCTTATATGTTTTGGATTTCAACAGAGTCTCACACACACAAACACACATACACACCAGCCAATGATGCCATCACTCTCAAGCAGGGACATATCTCTGAACCCTTAAGCAGTGAGGACCTCTTCAAGGACACATTGCAGAACCAGAGCTAAGATGGGATCAACTGGAGACATCTGGACCAAGACAGCTTACTTGTGCACATCCACTACCAACAATCTCTATTTAAGCTCATGTCAGGATCCCAAAATTGGGCTGAAATGTTTAAATTCCATCTTCCCCAAATGATCATTTTGGTTAAATCCTCTTCTTGCCTTTTCATTATTACTGAGGTCTTGTTTTGTTGTTTTGTTTTGTCTTGTCTTGTCTTGTTTTGTCTTGTCTTGTTTTGTCTTATTGTGGGGCCTTGGATGATGTTCACTTTTCCACAAAGCTGTCTCATAGCTCTGTTTTTACAGCTAGACTCTGAAATGTCTTTCAAAGACTCTTGTGTGGAAAACTTGGCCCATAGCTATTGGTACTGTTTAGGGAGGTTTGTCAGCCTGGTACAAACATAGACATTTATAGGAAGAAGGAAACTTTAGAAGATAGGGCTTCATTGTAGAAAGAATGGTCACTGGAGTGGGCATTTGAGGGATCTGGATTCCCAACCCCATCTATGTCCTGCTTGCTGATTCTTGGCCACCATGAAACCACCATCTCTGGTCTATCACAAGCTTCCATTGCCTTGATATTTGGCCCAATTGTATGGGGCCAAATGATCACTGATGAAACCTCTAAAATCATGAATCAAATATGTGTTCCTTCCTTAGTTTGATTTATATTGCTGTGACAAAGAGCAAGATCAGAAGCAGCTTGAGAAGAAAAAGAGTTGTTTTATCATACAGTTACCCTTCATGGCCCATAATTGAAGAAACCCAAGCACAGACTCAGGGCAGAAGCCTGGAGGTATGAACTGAAGTAAAGAAAGTATAGTGATTCTGCTTATTGGCTTGCTTCTTACGGCCTGCACAGTTTCCTTCATATACCAGGACCACCACACATCATTGGGGTAACTTTCCTACATCAATTATTAATGAAGAAATTCCCCACAGACTTGCCCACAGAACGATGTGATAGAGGGAATTTTTCAATTGAGATTCCTTCTTCCTATGCATGTCTTCATTTATGTCAAACTAACAAAAGCTAAATAGTACATTCCTTTAAGTTGTAAAAATCAAGCATTTTGTTGCAATAATAAGAAAGCTAACTAATCCTGTTGGATTCTCCCACAGTAAGAAACTCAGGAGAGAACATAAGACAATACCCAGGAGGAAAGTCACAGTTTTTAATAGCTTACTATCTGAAGTGACACTGCCTCACTTTTGATTTTGCTGGCTAGAATCAAGTCACTATGCCCTGTTCACACTCAGGAGAAGATGATTACACAGAATGTGAACAGCAGGAGGCAGTTCCATTAGAGACAGATCTCAGAGATACCATAGCTGATGAGAGACCTGCCCTCCAGGGGAAATCTTCTGACCATGGAAAAGGAGAAGCACCGTCCTGGTAGATGTAGCATCCATCCATACAACTGAAGCAGGCTGAAGTTAGGGGCTGCTTTCATTTATGTTATGACTTCAGGGAAGGAAGAATGTATGTTTTCAATGCTTCAGGCCAAAGTCAGAGTTGGAAACTGGGATCCCTGCCTCTAAAACTACTGATGGCAAAGGACTAAGGTGGGTATGTTGGCCTCAGTGCTTACTGGGCACACGACCTGGATGTGGTGGTTTGAATATGCTTGGCCCATAGAGAGTTCGGAGGTGTAGCCTTGTTGGAGGAAGTGTGTTACTGTGGGGGCTGGGTTTTGGAGGGCTCCTCCTATGCTTAGGCTCTACCTATTGCAGAAGAGAGCTTCCTCCTAGCTGCTTGAGGATGCCAGTCTCTATTGGTTGCCTTCAAATCAAGATTTAGAACTCTCAGCTCCTTCTGCAGCACCATGTCTGCCTGAATGCTGCTGTGCTTCCTGCTATGATGATAATGGACTAAACCTCTGAAACTGTAGACCAGCCCCAATTAAATATTTGCCTTTTAAAGAGTTGCCTCAGTCATGTGTCTCTTCATATGAATGGAAACCAATGACTAAGACACTGAATCTGTATCAATATCATGTATGGAGGCTCTAGCTAGTGATTCTGAAGAAGACAAGAGATAAAGAAGAGGGAATTATAAATATGTACTGGGAAGGTCTGGGCAGTGCTCAGAGGTTTGAACAGAGGTCTTATAAGTGCTAATACAGTGGGGTTTGGCTCAGGCAAGGTTATCCTCAGAAAATCATGTTCTGAAGACTCCTACTGTAGAGAAATTGACATAGAAGTTGATAGGGGAGAAGTCACAGCCATTTTAGGTAGGCCTAACATAAAGGCAGCCTGTAAGCAGAATGGGTGATCCTGGGGAAAGCCAGAAGAAGTATCCTGGTGGCCCATGGAATACAGCAAATCACTGCTATGCTTTTCTCTTTGCCATCTTCTTTTTCTCCTCACATACAGCAAGGCCAATGAGTCTTGCCTTTATCATGGGTTCCTTAGAACTAAGATTAACTCAGAACAAACAAGCCATTATTGGTTGGTACCTATAGATTTCTTCCCATAGAATAAAGCACAAGCATGATCTTATAACATTGGTTGTGAAATGTCCCTATAGGTAAGAGAGATTTGTATTCAAAGAATACCAATAACAGTGGGTGAAGAGAAACTATGGTAGGTTAGACAGACCACAGAACCTGTGAAGCTCCTCCCATCAGGATATAGCATGGACTCTGACCCTCAAGTCTGGGCTGGGCTTGTTGACCATTGTCAGTGAAACTGAGAGCAAGCAAAGCTAGAAGTCCCTGTGTCTAGTCTACAAGCATCTGTGGCTTCTACTACCATCTCCCCTAAGGAAGTTGGGCTATCAGCAGATTGGAATGGGGTGTCTGAGATACAAGCACCAACGTCTAAATGAAAGCATGAAAAGACATAAAAGAGGCCATCTTGGATATCTAAATCTTCCTGACTCTTCTGTTGAACTGGTAGTCTAACACAAAATCAGCAATAAACACAGACAAAAAAAAATTACAGGAAATGATAGATTACTTCTGCTTTAGACTGTTAAGGGTAAAGGTTCTTTGATATTACAGAAATAGTTAACTGGTATACCTTCTCCACCTGATGAGAACTATCAAAGCATTTCCAGACAGGCAACAGTGGGATTTACTGAGGCCCAGAGGACCATAAGACAGAAAGCAACATCTGTTCAATGTCTTTCTCTCCCACCCTCTTCCTTTCTTTCTCTCTGGCTTTTCTGCCCTCTCACCTTCTTTCACTCTCTTCTGTCTGTGAAATAAGTAGTTAACAAGCACCCAGTGGTCCCTTTATTCCATAGGCATCTGAGCTTGTGAAAAGGGCAAATTGATTCCAAAGATACTTTCGTGGCTTAAAGGAATAGTATTTTAATTCACAAGCCAGAAGTCTCTTTACAAACCAGGGCTCCTTGGGAACCCAAGGGAGGTTGGGATCATGTGGTCCCTGCAGATGATGCTCTGGATGGTGGCTGTGGAGCCCTAAGGTCACCTTGCCCAAGTTACTCTCAAGAGAAACAGCTTTTCACTCCATTAGTAAGTGAGCAGCCTGAATCTCTCTCGCGACTCCAGTGTCCTAGGATGCCATCAGACTGTTCTATGTGTCAGGGGGTATGCACTGATTGAACAGCATGACTACTACTAATAAATCCTGATCTGCCTTTCCCTGGGACTAAGCCTGACTCCTAAATCAGTATGCAGATAGAAAGCCTGCTGAGACTCAAGGGACACCTCTGTCACTCTGCTCTATGATTTGGTTAAATTCCACTCACTCACTCACTCACTCACTCACCAAGATCCAGTCCCAGCATCATTTGATGTGGTAGAATATGGCTTACTTTAATTCCTCCTTCCCATGTGGTAGAAAAGCAGCTTTAGATGACCCGTATCCTTCCCGCTGCTCTCTACACTCCACCAGTCCAGTGATGTACAGACTCGAGGTCACATAAGGTAAGAGCCTTACCGCCATCCCTTTTTGTACACCTGACCCATGGAGACTGTGGGAGAAACATTCCCTTACACATTTCTTCAGAAAATATTTATCAAGTTCCTACTCTGTGCCAGGTACTTGTTCTGATGTCACAGCAGGGAACAAAGCACATAGATTTATGCCTTTGGTGATTTTAATTTCTACGCAGAGAAAACAAGCAATAAACAGAAAGTATTAAGTAAAACGCAGAGCTTCTGGGAGGAGAACAAAGCTGTGCAGAAAACCAAGGAACGAGAAATAATGTGAGAAGCAGCCTTTTTAAACAGCAGTTCTGATTTGAGCAAAGATTAGAGGACTTAGCTGAACATATCTGGAAGATGAGTCCTCTGGGCATAGGAAACACCAATGCAAAGGCCCTTGGCAGTAGGGTAGGCTCCCTTGGGAGTCGGCAAGAAAGCTAAGATGGCTCTAGCTGGGTGAACACAAAGTTCTACTTTAGAAGACACAACAGGATTCCAAGCTTCTATTCTCAGGATTGAGGGGCAGTGGAGAGGTATCACCCATCTTATTTTTTTGAAAGGCTAGCTGGCAAGTCCTCTCTGTGAAGACAGGTCTTTAGGGAGAAACTCAAGGAAGCTCCCGAAAAGCAGTCATTACAAACCACCCTACAGAGGATGGTGGCCAGGACCACAGGTGGCGGGGGGGGGGGGGGGATGGAAAGTAGTCAAACTTCAGATGAATTTGGCACAGCATCATCAGACAGATCAGATGTGATGGTTGGCAAAAGCAGAGGTGGCCTGGCCAGCAGTAAGGGAGAGAGAGGGGCTGCTACTGGCTGAGCTGAGGAGCATTGTGGGCCAGAGTCCAGAACAATACAGGTTCAGTTTGATATCCCTATTAGATGCCAAGGAGACTGTGACACTGGGTTCCAGAATCCTTTGAGGAGGTGTAGGCTGGAGACATAAATCTGAAGGAACTAATAAACCCTAGCATGTTATTTCTCTCTCTTGATTTTTATCTCTTCAATGGTAAACCATGGTGGAGGTGAAGATTAGCTAAGCTATTAGAACAACCGATCCTCTACAAGTCATTGCAAACACAGTCATTTATCTAAAAGGCAGCTCAGCATCCTGCACTTCACAGTCTTTGGCAGTCTGCCTTTGCTAGCCTCTTCACTTCTGATACCATTTTTCAGGCTTGTACTAGACCATGCTCATTCAGAACAAGAGCTCAGCTGTGTCCAGGAGCAGCTGGTGTCAGAGGATGAGCCAGGAAACTCTCAGGTATCCCTGCTTTGACTAAAGAAAGGCTCAGTAGACAGAAGTGGGGAACAATTGTCCAATGGTCATAAAGCCGACAACAGAACAGCGCTGGCGGTAAAGGGCAAACAGAAAGATGACCACTCTGTGAATGCTGCTGCTTCTATCCATGGGGCAGAGAGATACACAGGCCTTTGTTTTTTACAGCATAGAGTAGGGGCTCTTTGCAGGACTGCCTAAAAAGTGAGTGAATTTCCATTCTTCTGAACCCAGGGCAGTCTGAATTGGCATCTTTTATGCCAGTGTGGATATTCACAGCATTTCAGTTTTTCTCATAACTACCCAGGTTCCACAGAGTGAGCAGTCACCTATTATATAAGCTTCTCTTTTAGCATCTTATTTTTCCCCTCATGGGCCCAGCCTGGCTTTCTCTGATGATCCAGAACATTCTGACATTTTAACATTTATAAATTAATCTACTTTCCATGGGCCAGTCCTGGAAACACAGCAGAAGGAAACATGGCTCTCCTTGTTGTCTCCAATCCCTAACTCCCTGGAGAGCTAGAGATAGGACTCAGGCAGTCATCTGCATCTGTGACTCATTACTTCAAAGTCACTGGGGTATTAGAGAGAGGACACTGGTTAAGAGGGCTTGCTGCTCTTGTAGAGGACCTGAGTTTAGTTCCCTGCACCCACGTCTGCTCCAAAGTATCAAACCCCCTCTTCAGGCCCCTGCAGGTTCCTGTACACATTTGACATATACACACTACACACACACACACACACACACACACACACACACACACACACTACAATTTAAATTTTTTTTTAGAATCAAGGACTCCTGGCCTTGCATTGAGACTCAGCCCCCTAACACCTTGTGGCTGACAGTGTAAATGGCTTGGGGCACTCCTTTAGTGGGTTTAGAATCATACTACCCAGTTTTAATGAGTCTGTACCAGTTTGTTAATGACATCTCTTTCCACACAGGCAGAAAACTCTCATTAGATATTTCTTCTGTGCATAGTAGAACAGGATGTGGAGAAGATTCACATATTTCCCCTGAGTCCTGGGTCTAGCACAAGCATACACATTTGAACACATCACCAGGACTTAACATAGAAAATAAAATAATAAGTCTAGCAGAGCAGAGAGCAATCTAAGGGCATAAATCCTCTCGTGTTTTAAGCCACCTTTTGTGCATTGATTATTCAGTCCACAAGCATTTGCTGCTAGTCACACACCATAACTCATTCCATTTAATTTTCATGGTGACATCCTGATTCCATATTATTTTCTCAGTCTGGTATGTAGAAACTTAAGCCCCAGAAGAATTAGGGGGATTGCCTAAGGTCACATAGTTTGGGGACAAGAGTTGGAGCCAAGGTCCATCAGTACACCCTTTCTTGATGCTGTCTCCATGTGAGGCACGGGAACCTTTTGGAGTCTTCAACTCTGTCAAGTGTAGGAATATGGCCAAGCCACTATGCAAAGGCAAACCCATCACATCTCTGGGTGACGACAGAGCTGGTTAAAGAGAGGGATGCCTCAGGTACTAAAAACCTCAATAGTTAAGATAAATAGATTTGAATGTAATGTTTAAAAAATAAAATTATAAGTATGTACTCTCTATCCAATCCTTTCCTCTAGCCATGCTCAGCCTGCTGGTACAAGATGAAGACACCCTGGAGATCTAGGGTGCAGCACAATCTCTCTAGCTAGGAATAATATAGACTGGAAACTCTAAAAAATGAACTCAGGTATCTTCTCCCCCCACTGCACCCTTAAAGACCTGCAACCCCTCACATATACACAAGTTAGCTGTGGAGAGATGGCAATGAAAGTGTTAAATATCAAAAATGTGTCTTCAATTTTAATGCATGCACACACACAAATGCATGCGTGTGCACAGACACACACATATTATTATTTGTAAAATTATGCCTTCTTACAGCTGAAAAGACAAAATAAATTGGCAAGTTACAGTGGGCCAGGCTTCTGAGTTCATACCTAAAGCTTTATTACCTATCATGACTCAGCAGAGCACTGGCCTCAGGTACTCTGTTTACTTATGGGCACGAAACCTTTTTCTATTTTTTAGCCCAGAGGACAGAGTACTTGTCAGTAAATAAAGGCTACATGCAAATTAAAGTTTTGGTGGGTAGCCAAGAGTAATAGCAGGCAGATTGCTCTTCAATTCCTCTTCTGATCCAGAACTACCCTGATGCAACTGAGTTTTAAATCTGAATAGGAAACAAGCCCAGAGCCAGAGGCCTGGGAAGGGCAAAGGAGGCAGGATGGAATAGGTGACTTCATTCTTGCCTCCTCAGAGGTGTCTTCCTGCTGGCCTTGCAGTAGGGAGAGAGGCAGGCAGTGTATTTTCCCACCCACAGATGTGATGGAAGTCGGAGCTATTTTTAACACACACTGCCATTAGTGGTCTGTGCTCCACCATACACAGATAGTGACTCCAGTGCTGGTGCTGAGCAATTATTAATGGGAAAGAGAGTGCTGGGGCCCCCGACAGCCATTTTTAACTGTGGACATTATTGCTCAATTTTGAGCTGCGCCCGGGGACTCATAAGAAAGAGACATAATGCTTGTTTGTGGAACTTTTATAGCTAATTGACATTTTTTCAGTGCTCCCCCGACAGCTGTAGTTACTCCTGATTGGAAGGGCCATGAAACGCACCAAGTTGTGTGCTGTCTCCAGATGGGGCCATATTTCTGATATACCACCAGAAAAAAAAAGAATAAATAAAAACTGTCAAAATAAGCACACTCAAAAGTGATAAAGAGGCACTGAAGTGACTGGCAAAGCAGCCCCCTTTGTGTAAAAATAATAGATGCTATTTTCATACTAATTGAGGATGCCAGATTAGGTGGCTGGCACCCTCAGACTTCCTCCTTCTTGGCAAGGTTTTCCTACTTCTACACATGTGCTTTGCTCTGCACAGAAAGGGGAGCACAGAAGCAAAATTGTACCAATGTACACCAATGTACCTATCCTCTATTACAGATTTTCAGACTGTCATTTGTGCTAGAAACAGAATTCAATGTCTCCAATATCCTGGAAATTCAAAGTCAGCTTTAGAAATCAGATTAATGCTAGACACTACTTTCGTCTCTGGACAAAGTTACTTACAGATTATGCACAGTTATTAACTAATATAGCCCATGGTACATTAGTTAAAGAGCTGGGGATCCAATTGCGACTGTAGGAATGACTGAGTGAACACATAGATCTGTCATTGGCTTCGTTCTAATTTTCTTGATATTAAAAAGCCACTATTGTTTGTGCAATGAGTTCATTTAAAATATTATGTTTAGGATAAAAGAATAGTGCGGGATTCAGCCCATCTTGCAACAATTCCATGTGATAGTTCATATACATTTACCATGTGTATGGTGAATATCATATCATACCTCCTTGAAAATCCTTGATTGGAAACAACAACAACCATAACAACAACAACAACACAAAAAACAAAGCCCCACAAAATTCCACAAAATGACCAAATCTGAATGGCCACATTCAATATCTAATGCCTGTATACCAAAACAGTATGCATTTAAGGCACAAGAGAATCTAAGCATTTGGTTCAAAATCTGTTGTCCTAGTTACCATTCTGTTGCTGGGATAAAACACCCTAATTAAAGGCATCAGAAGAAGAATGGGTGTGATGTGACTTACAGCTGCAGAGGGATTCAGTCCATCACAACGAGGCAGAGAAGGATGGTGGCAGGGGCTGGAGTCTGACTAACTAAACATTACAAACAAATAAACAAACAACAAACCCTTTTCTTTGAGTTCCCATCTGTGATGGTTTGAATAGTAATGACCCCCTTAGACACAGATGTTTGAATCCTTGGCCCATAAGGCATGGCACTATTAGGAGGTTTGGCCTTCTGTTGCCTGCTGGTCAAGATGTAGAACTCTTAGCTTCTTCAGCACCGTGTCTGCCTACATGCTGCCATGTTTCTTTTTTTTTTTTTTTTTTTTTTTCGAGACAGGGTTTCTCTGTGTAGCCCTGGCTGTCCTGGAACTCACTCTGTAGACCAGGCTGGCCTCGAACTCAGAAATCTGCCTGCCTCTGCCTCCTGAGTGCTGGGATTAAAGGCGTGCGCCACCACTGCCCGGCTGCTGCCATGTTTCTTGCCATGATGATAATGGAGTAAAGCTCTGAACCATAAGCCAGCCCCAATTAATACTTTCCTTTATAAGTTGCCATGATCAGCCGGGCAGTGGTGGCACAAGCCTTTAATCCCAGTACTCGGGAGGCAGAGGCAGGTGGATTTCTGAGTTTGAGGCCAGCCTGGTCTACAGAGTGAGTTCCAGGATAGCCAGAGCTATACAGAGAAACCCTGTTTTGAAAAACAAACAAACAAACAAAAAAAAAAGAGTTGCCATGATCAAGGTGTCTCTTCACCAAAATAGAAACCCTAACTAAAATACCATGACTTCCTTGGAGTTGATTTCCCCTGACTCACTTTTGCTCCCTCCACCTCACATCTGCAGGCCTCCTTACTTTCTTCGCACTGACTGAGCACCTCTGCTTTGTGTTTTTCCTGTGCTATTAGTATGATTTCTGTAACCCAAAGATATCCCTTACAAGTCACTGAATGGCAAATGGATCCGTCTCCAGCTTTGTCTGGTCATCCCATTGCTGGTTACTTTGTTGTCTACCAGTGCTGCAGGAGTCCATTGCAATGGGAATGATTTCAACTACTGAATAATTTATTTATATACACGTTTAGTGATTTCTCTACTCATTCAATAAACTCAGTGTCTCAGCTATAGTAGTCACTTTAGAGGGTAAAAGCTTTGGCAGAAGGGAAAGAAAACTTACAACAACTCTCATTTTCATTGTTCAAAGGCTCAAATGTTTTATTAGATATTTCAGATGTGTGCCCTCCCTTGCTCATGTCCCTGATATCCCACACACACTAAACTATCACAATATTCCTGCAATTTCCCAAATGCATTCTCTCCATAGAGACATACATAGCCAGAGAAGTGCTAGGGATGTATACTGTCTTACACTGTATAGACTACATACCATATGTAGTACTACATATCATATATAGTACGATATGCATCATATATAGGTCTATGTGTCTTTATAACATTTATGCTATACTTATTACGTGTATGTATTTTTTACTCAGTGATGGTATTGAATGGAAGGTGATAGGATATGTCACCTCAAAGTATACTAGTCTGGTATGAGGATTATTTTGAGTTAAAAGCAACCAAGAACCAGCGGCTATAAGAGGGGCACTCTCACTCTCTGTACCCCCCCGGGAAGCATGAACTGAAAATTCTTTTGTTGGATGGGAAGGTCTAGGGTTTTGTAAAAACCGACCTTGCTAAAATACCCATTCTCTGCCATTAGCGTCGCCACGTGTCTCTCTACAGTCAATGTCATCCTTCACAGGAACATTTCGGGTTTTCTGCTCCTTGGGTGTCCATGTTAAGAGGCTTTCCATGTCACACAAACTTTGGGTAAATCTGTATGCTTTTCCTACTGTTAATCTGTATCACCCCAGATGATAACCCTAGGAAAATGTAAACTCTCTGTGAATGTAAAGATCTCCCTCATTAATATTGAGGGTTTTCATATTCTTCCTCATGGATATATTATTTTAGTTAACTAGTCCCTCAATGACAAATGTCTTGGCTATTTAAATAATACACATAATTAAAAATAAATAAACCTTAATTTAAAAGGTCAAATAGCAGCACTGACAATAAAGAAAGTTAGTCATGCATGAACCGGCACATGTAAACACATCTATAAGAAAAGTTCTTCTAAATGGGATTATAGGGCAAAAATTTAGGTGTTATTATAACTTAGAGAGATATGGTTGAATCCCTGTGTGCACTCATTAAATTCAAACCCTCCGTCAATATAAAGACACGTTTCCTTATGATTTTTCCAATTCGGTATATTCATGAACTCCTTCTCTTGGCTATGTTAATAAGAATAATAACTGTAATAACTCGATGGATTTTTTTTTTTTAGTCACCTTTCTCTTGTTTAGAGAAAATGTCACCGTTGGTAATAAGGATAATTTGTATGTACTTTACATTAACCAAATATCTAATGTTCGTTTCACATTTTATGTGGATGTGTAGGTCTGTATATGTGAGGTATCATTCCATTGAGATGTGTGCCGAGTAGGTTTAAGTAGCTCCCAGAATGTGTGGAAAGGAAGTGGCTGTAAATATCCTCCAAGGGGACTGGAAACATAATAAGGAGAGGAGCGTAGAAAGAGAGTGGATTAGAATCACTAAGCTGACAGGGAGGCAGACCCAAGGGTCCTGAGAGTTAAACATTGGAACATGACAAAGAGTGGGACCAGTAGCTTATAGGCCCATGAAGAGATGTGTATTGTTAAGATGAGCTGAACAGGGCCGGAGAGATGGCTCGGCAGTCAAGAATGTTTGCTCTCTCGCAGAAGACTCCAGTTCTTTCTTAGCATCCACATCACCCGACTCCCAACCACTTGTAACTCCAACTCCAAAGGATCCGAAGTGTTCTTCTGGCATCCCTGTACATGCCTATACCCACTTAGCTTGTACTGACTCCTAAATAATACACATAATTAAAAATAAACAAACCTTAATTTAAACAGTCAAATAGCAGTAATAACTATTAAAAAATGCAACTAACTAACTATATTAACAACTTCCATCTTGCCCAGGAACTATCTAGGGGTTCAAGAGCATATAGCCATCCCTGGGGTCCTTGTAGTCTGCATCCTTTGGTAGGAAGAAAAGAATGGAAGAGCACTGCAGCTTGCATCTAGACTGTGCCCACAAAGGCTCTAGTGCTGCTGGTCTTAGCCTCAGCCCATGGTACTGTTGGAAGACGATGGGAATGTCAGCAGTGGGGCCTAGCTGAGTGAAGCAGCCCCTGGGGACATGGCTCTGAAAGGCCTGGCTTATCCTCAAACTACCGCCTCCTTTTCCCCTCTCCTTCCCCTTTCTTCTGCCCTTCCTTCTTCATCACCATGAAGTGAATCTTTTTATTCTACCATACACTCCCTGCCATGATGTTTCACCACAGGCCCAGAAGCAGCAGAACCAAGTGACCATGGACTAAAACCTCCAAGTGGAGTCAAAATACACTCCTCCTTTTAAGTTGTTTATGGCAGGCATTTTGTCACAGCAGCAAAAAGCTAACCCAAGTAAGTATATTATTCACTTCTTAAAAGCTTTTGCTTTGAAATGGCCCATCACCTCTACTTAAACCCCATTACTAAGAGCTAGCTACATGGGGATTTGAGATATGAAAAGCCTGGCGGGGCAGCCACTCTCCAGCTACAACTCTATCATGCAAGCAGGAAACAAACATTTATGGACAACTATCCATCTAGAATATGATTAGTAAGAGACACAAAGAAATAGATCTGGAACCCAAGGCTGAAGGAAATGGGAGAAGTGGGATACAGGAAGTAAAAGCCCTAACCAGACTTATCAGCCCAAGATTTCGGTGGCCACATGCTCTTAGCTGACGTTACTGCTGTGATAGCCCTGTTACCTGAATCTAGAAGAATATCACAGGGCAGCAGAACAGTGATTATCTACTGAATACACAGTTTTGCACCAAATAGAGGCCATTTGAGGTCAGAGGTTGGGATACACACTGTCTGAGTGACAGTTATCCTTGTAGTGAGGATCAGAAGAAAGCTCTTGAAAGATCAAGCCCCATCCTTAAGCTTGACTCT
Organism: Rhynchomys soricoides; assembly: GCA_019843965.1. Taxonomy (NCBI): domain Eukaryota; kingdom Metazoa; phylum Chordata; class Mammalia; order Rodentia; family Muridae; genus Rhynchomys; species Rhynchomys soricoides. Next base: position 10,013,059 of record JADRCH010000019.1, on the reverse strand, counting down.
AGGATCCTCTTACTCAACAGCTCAGCAGCTGAACTCTGGCTCTGTGGCTCCAAGGAAACTCAAAGCAGATTGTTACCTAAGGATTTCTCTTTAAAATCTCTGACTTAAGAAAATACAAAAATAAACACAAAACCCTTTTTATTGATTGTGAGTTTCACGCTATGGACCAAGTCCTACTCATCTGCTCTCAACCCCTCATATCACCCTCTGCTCTTGCGACCTTCTCACCAAAAGAAAATGAAAACAAAACAACAGCAGCAGCAGCAGCAGCAACAAAAACCAACTAAACAAAACAAAACACAGAAAACATCTGGTCACGGAATTTGTAGTGTGTCTCACAGTGTATCTCTTTGTCTACACATCTTGACTTGCAAATGTTCATTGCAAATTGTTCTGGTTCTAGGCCTCTGGCTTCTGTCATACCATCAATTGGATCCTTACCAGGACTCCTCCAGGTTATCCTGTTGTCCTGTGATGACGATCCTACAGCTTTGGGTCAGCAGGACCAACCCTCCAACAGCTCACAGATGATGTAGATTTGGGGGTGGGCCAACTCAGAGCCCTGGATCTGGGCCAGGGTAATAGCTGAACTGGTCAGCCTGCCCTCAGTGCTGGCTCATCCACATCTGCACACAGGCCTGTACTTTACGGCTAATAATCCACTTATAAGCAAGCACATACCATGTTTGTCTTTCTGGGTCTGGGATACCTCACTCAGGATGATCTTTTCTAGTTCCATCTATTTGCCTCAAATTTCATGATATCATTTTTTATTAATAGCTGAGTAAATACCTCATTGTGTAAATGAACTACATTTTCTTTATCCATTCTTCGGTTGAGGAACATTTGATTGTTTCCAGTTTATGACTATTACAAATAAAGTTGCTATGAAAATGTTGAGCAAGGTCTGTGTGGTATGGTGGAGTATCTGTAGCTAACATTTTCATTTTTGTTACTTTTGTAGTGGGGATTGTCAATCCCCACTGCACCCCACATATACTCACACAAGATGGTTCCTTTGTGTAGCTCTGGCTGTTCTGGAATTCACTCTGTAGATCAGGCTGGCTTTACCTGGGGTTAAAAGTGTGTACCACTACTGAAGGTGCCAACTATGATTTTTAATATGAGCAAGAACTAAAGATTCTTGAAAAGCAGCTGTGGTCAACCTTTATAATGCTAACACAAATAATTCCTCTTGTTATTAACTTGTGTGCCTCTTATGATTCCTCTTGATTTCCTGCTTCTTCTTTTACACCTAACCTCTAGAAGAATGCAATATAAGCTCAAACAGACCATGTGATGGGGGGGGAGGGTGTCTTTTCCATTCCTCTTCCCAAATAGTTTGTGGCCAATAAACAAAACCTATATGCCAGATTGAGTTTTTAAGCAGCATTCAAGCTAAATTTGTCCTCTTCATAAGACTTTCAACTCCATGACCTACAAGTAGAGACTGAGATTTATAACGCTTGTATGGCCTCCAATAGTTGTAGGCAATAAATAGTTCTTGATGTGATAGTTTATGTCAAATATAATGGCTGTTAATTTAGGATGCTCTCACATTGTGGGAAGATCTTCCTCTGAATTTTTAATTCTTTAATTTAAAATGGTATGGTTTACATGGAGAAAGTCATTAAAGCTGTATGAAGCAAACCAAAACAAGCCCAGGATAACTTTGCATGGCAGAATTAACTTAGGTGGTGATTGTGCCAGGGTTTCTACAGGAGAGAAACAAAGAGACCCACTCATTGCTTCAGCCTTACCTAGCAGCTCTCTATATCTGTGGGCACAGGGACCATAGGGACTGCTAAGCACAGTTGAAGACCAAGTGTAGCCACAGAGAATGACAAGGCCAGCAGGTGGGAAGAGAACAGACAATGTGTGTGTAAGCATGTGTAATATCCAAAAGAGTTCTTGGTTAATCCTGTGTATTACAGTTAATCAACGACAGAGCCTGAGAGTCTCTCTCCACCTTTTATTCTTGCATAGATGAGGACCTGAATATCATGAGAAGCAAAGAAAATCCCTGGTTTTTCCCTAATATCCTTTCATGCCAAGTGACTTCAGAATGACTCTGATTTTGAAAATGACACCAAGTGTGATGTAGTGACCTGGATTATGTGACGGCTTATTGGGGTCTAGAGAGAGACTTCCTTATCTTCTAACAGGATAGTTCTGCAATAAATTATAGGGATTTTGCATTGGACAAGGGAGAGAGGACAAGTCTGGATGGGCCTATGTCAGTTCTAGTCCAGCTTTTCCCCTGAGATGACATAATCAACCATAAAGGAAGAGGGAAGTGGGGGTGTGATTACAGAGCATCCCTGGGAGCGCAGTCATGAGCTAGGTGTTACAGTTCACCTTTTCAGTTTCTGTCATCATTTCTGCTTTCTTGCTTTGCCCCATTTTTCTCCTCCCTCCCCACCCCCATAGTTTTTAAGAACTACATTCTGTGAAGTAATAGGTTTTGTTTCTACCACAATCACTTCCATTCCCATCTCTGACAAAGAAGTTGATAAATAAGAGTCCATGATCCTGTGATTTGGGAATGAAAAGATCTCCTGGGGCTGGAGAGATAGCTGCCCTTCTAGAGGACTGGAGCTCAATTCCCAGCACCCACAAGCAGCCAGCAAGCCTGGAACTCCAATTTGAGGGGATGCAATGGCTTCTACAGGCAGTTCATGCATGTGGTAAACAGACATTCAAATGGGAAAACCATACATTCACATAAAGTAAAAAATTAATCTCAACAATAACAATATTTAAGGTCTCACTATCATAATATACTGTGTGAATTTTCAAAGAAATGACATGCATTTTGTATTTGGCCAAGGCAAACCTAGTGGGCTTCTGAAGACAGTGTTTCTCTCTAAACTGTTCAGAGTGAGTCTCTGCCTTCTTCCAGGTCCTTTCATCTCCATCCCTGTCTACATCTTTTGGCTTGCTCCATGTTAGCTTGGGGAAATTATCAGAGAGGTTTAAGTATCTCTGCTGTAATGTAGAAAGTGGGTCTTTAAATTTGCCCAAAGATGTTTCATATTTTACAAATCTCTTACTTCTAATCTAGAAATTAGTATAAAGTAGAAGTTCTATACTAAAGTAAAAAAAAAAAAAAAGACTTTTATATACTTATGTTTTATATTTTGTGTATCACAGAGGACTCAATTATTTTAAAAACTGGCACATGGCATATCCATAAGCAATTTGTCACCAGGCTTAAGGGACAAAAGAATTCTAATGTGTACTCTAGTTGGAAATAGAGATATATTCAGCATTTCTAGATAATACACATCAGCACATTGAGCTTATCATCAATTGCAGGCTTTATAGTTTTAACTATCTGTGAGAAACACAGACACCCATTATGTAGAGAATGTTTCAGGAACACAACTAAGTTATCAGTTCCCCTCAGATCAGCACCTCAGAATACAGTTCCCTGGCCTATAGAGAAAACATTCCTAGTCTGTTCTTGACATGGCTAGAAAAATGACATAGCTAATTCATCATGAAAATTCTAGGAATAGCATTTTCACCATGGTCAAAATTGGGGCTCAGGGTTCTAAGATAGCCAAATGGGAGTCATCAGTCATCCTAAGGATATACTCAAATGGTAAACATTTTGCCTCTGCTGTGGAGATCTAAAGCTTCAGTTCAGAAGGTTTGTTTGTTCCAGGGAACATGCTGGGTGACTCAGCTGACCATGGGCTACATTTCTGGGGTTAAACGTCCTTCCGATCATATTAGCTATTCTTACGGTTCAGACCAGATGCTCAGGGAGGAAGCAGGCTTAGGATTTGTTTGCAGAGTTAACATCATCAAAGACTTTATCATCTGGTAGGGATCAAGAGTCAGTCTGTGTTCTAGTCTCTAGAATCACCAGATGCCACTTCTGTCCATGTTCATAGAGATGAACTTGAAGGCCTCCTTCTTTCCTCTCCAGAGTCCAAGCCCAGCCTAGTACTCAGGATACAGTTCACTGGCCTTTGGAGAAGCGACCACTCAGCAGGTTTACTGGCCTAAGAGGTCTGGAAACCTAGCACGGGTATTTAGGTTTCAGTGATGTGTTGTTTTGGATGTTGCAGGCCAGGCCTCAGCATTCAATCAAATATTAACCTGCCCTCAGTTGGTGCTCTGAAAACATTTCAAATGGTTCTAAGCGAAGGACATTGTCTTGGAAAATATGAACAGACTTAATTAAAGCTATTGGAAAACTTTAGACTTTAATTAGGAAGTATAAAGTAAAAGTTGGTGGTAAGAGGGAGGGTAGAGAGAGGGAGAGAGGGAGAGAGAGAGAGAGAGAGAGAGAGAGAGAGAGAGAGAGAGAGAAGATACTCTTCTCTGGGTGACAGCTTCAGTCTACCAAACACAAACCTTCTTTAATGCTATCTGATGGAGTTTAGGTTTTCTTAGCCACAGTACCTAAGTCAATTCCTTCGAAAGTGTGTGTGTGTGTGTATGTATAGTGCTTCTCTGACTCAAGAATATACACACTGATAATATAATAAAGCTTTAGGATTCAGCTTCCAACTCTGACCCCTCTGGGATTCTAAATTAGACTCTGGCTAGGATGCCTTAGTGATTTCTTTACTCAAGAGACTCCATAGTCTGGGTTTTAATTCTGGTTTAGGATGGAATAGCAGAGAGAAAGAATAACAAGGAGAGAGGAATGTTGGGGTGAGCAGGAAAATAACTGCAAGGGATCAAAGAAAGGGTGGGAAGAAGGCTTGATAGGCCTCCATTTGATAATTGACCATGTGAGTCACCTGCCAAGGCTGCTGAGAGTCAGGAGCTGGACTCATCCAGTGGAGAAGCTATACTGAAGCACTCTTGTGCTTGTCTTATCCTGCATCTGTTTTATTGTTAGTAAACCTAGGCCATCCCATCACACATAAATGTCTGGCTGAGAATCCCTGCCTGATCCTCTGCCAAACATACCCTCATCTCCCTCCAAAGTCTGATTTCACGCTCCAATGTGCCATGACCATCCCCCAGGCTGGGCCCATCTGGCTGTGGTTTCTAGTTTCCAGACTTCCCAGAAACAGAAGTGGCTCTCTTCTTCCATGTTCGTTCTCTCTCTCTCTCTCTCTCTCTCTCTCTCTCTCTCTCTCTCTGTGTGTGTGTGTGTGTGTGTAAAAGCCTCAGGTCTGGTCTTTTGCTGCAGGAAGACATGGCAATGCATTTAGGAGTCTGGAAGCAGCCCCTTTCTTGGGAACTCGAGTGCTCAGGCTGCAGCTGCGAAGGTAGGCCCACAAATTCTGGCTTCCTCATTCCTTCTCAGCAGCCTCAGGCTCTGCTTTTGGCCAGTCACTGTTAGAAGGCAGCATACTTCTTTCCCTCTTCACATTGGAGTCACATTAGATGCTCACACCATAGAGCCTGAGGACCTTGTCACCTCTGCTCTGGCGTTCCTTACTTCGTCTTTTCTGCCTCCTCTAGTCTGTTGCTAAGAAGCAGCTTGAAGACTTACTAGAATTTATCATTCCAGAATAATAAATCAAGCATCCCTGCGCCTCACCTGCTACCCTGAAACACACCAAGCAATCCCACTAGATAGATAACCAGTGGCCCCGTTCTTACTGCCTAAGCAGACAAGAAACTCATCCCTGGCATGGAGTCAGCCAAGTGCAGGAAAATGACCAGACAGTCGTTACATGTCAAGATTATTTCCCCAAGTCCGGGGTCAGATCTAACCTTTAACCCTAGGCACTTAACTGGGCTCTTGCGGATTCTGTATTCCCTTCCCATGCAGTCCCTGCACACTGGCCCCTGCTGACCCCAGAAGACCTGGGTCATTTCTCTGCTTCTCATTCCTGGTGCTTAGAGCAACACAATGAGCCCCCACCCTGTCACCATCCTAGTGAGTTTATCCTTGTGGCTCCAGGTGAATTGCAATATCCCACCTCCTTCCTTGAAAGGTTAAACGAAACCCTTGTGCATCCCCTCTGTCTCTGAAAGTCATGAGATGAAAGCACTTTATGTACAGGGTTAAGATATGGGAGAGAGCAGGAAGGGTGTGCATGGAAGTGAACCCCTATAATCCACTCACTTGGAAGGCAAGGGCAGGAAGATCACTGCAAGGTTGGGGTCAGTCTGATCTACAGAATGAATTCCAGGCCATCCAAAGCTATATGGCGAAGAGAAACCCTGTCTCAAAAAAGTCAACAAGATCAACAAACTACCACAGCAAACAGGCTGCACCTCTCATCCTCTCGTGTGTCCTCCTGAGCCCTTAATGGTTTTTGAGAAAAAGTTCTTTTTGGGTTCTGAGGCTCAAAACAGTCATTCTAGGACTCTTAAGGTCAATGCCAGGGATGTCATGGCTGAGCACGCCTCTCATGAAGATAAGTAATTTCTCAAGTGAATAGCATTTCAGGTCACTTGAGAAGAAGAGAGAAATCTGCCCACCTTAAATGGATAGTCCATGGGAATTAGCAGTGATTCAGTACAGAGTAATAGGGGTACTCAGCCTCAAAAAGAACACAAAAATAATGGAATTAATCAATAGCATAGTAACACTGGCCTCCAAACTTCAGCCCATAAAGCTTACTCCCCTGAAGATGTTCTAGAAATATCCTCATCTCATGCCCCTGGGGAATACGTAAACTGCTGGTTTGCCCCACATGGCTGAAGAATTGGAGCGTATTCTCCCTGATCCATTTTCTGAGTCATCAAGAAACTTTCTTGAAGGAAGAATAGAAAAAATATCCAACTATCATTTTGCTTCAGGAATGGGTGTCTTGATACTTTGATTCCTTTTCTTTTCCTTCCTCCTTTCCCCTTAAAAAAAAAAAAGTGTGTGTGTGTGTGTGTGTAGAGCTATGTGCCTTGGGGCCAGAAGTCATATAGATTAAGACTCCCAGGCCATAGTATAGTGGCCCAGCAGTTAGACAGTAACTACGGGACACACAGTGCTGGTTTATGGTGTCTGATTTCTGAACAGTTGACTGACAACTGCTGAGAGTTAAGTCCTGGCTTCAGGTGAAGTGGAAACTCAGCGTGCCCATTATTAAAACTTCCTTCCAGATTTTAAATCTGCCCTCTTCTGTTCTGCTCTGGGCCTGTGGGGCTGGCACATGCAAACCTTAATTCTGCTCTGCCAGCTGTTCCCTGTGAAGCTTTGCCAAGTCAGAGTCCTAGAGGGAGCCCTACACAGTACAGAGAAGAGAACCTGCTCCTCTTTCTTGTCTATTCCCAGCATATCAGCAACACTGTCTACTTCCTTTTCTCAGGGACTTCCTGTTCCTGTTAGCATCACCTCTGTCCCACTTCTTCCCCTTGGTGGTGACAGCAGAACATGCAAGGGACAGCATCTGGACCCAGCATGCTGATTTGCATTTATTAACAAACTGTATTTTGTCTTCATCCTTGGAGATGCAGCAGGCCCTCATGGCTCTCTTCCAAATCAGAAGGTAGCACCAGTGCTACATTCCTACTTGTTCCCTGGTTGCTAAAATTCCTTCCCAGTGAGAGATGTAAGCAACATGTAACTCTTCTTCTAAGGACCCAGTGACAAACCGAAGCACAATGCAACCAAATTTATTCTAGGGAACCAATGAGTTTAGATAAGGGATTCCTTACAGGAGTGTGGCCACTCCTTCCCCAATCTTGAAAGCCTTACCCAGCAGAAACAGCAAGGAGAACTTCCCCCAGAGCTGCATAGATGGACACATGTGCGCGCGTGCACACACACAACACAACAAAACAACAACAACAACAAAAACCTTCACTAGGCCATTCAGGTTAATTTAGGTAATAAGCAGTTGGATATTCTGGAGTGGGAAGGGGAGGATGATGAGAGTGGGAAATAGTCCACAAGCCTATCTGGGATGATCTCTTGTAAGGTGGACAAAGCTAAATGCCCCAGGAAGGCACAGAGGACAGTTGTTCACATGCCTCTCTTCTGTGGTGTCTGCATTCAGCACGGTGGGGCTTTCCCTCCACGATTGTAAGTCTTAATGTTCTAGCCTTTTTCCACACATTTCCCTGACTCTAGGGAAGGCAGCTGCTAACGACGGTTTCCACCTCTGTGACACAGTTGAGGTCTCTACCACCTTTCTTTTCAGCTAGCTGTAAGTCATTCAAAATTCCTTTTATGAAAATAACTGGTGTGAGTTCTATATCCTGCCTCCCCAGGACTGACATACTCAGGATTCTTCTCTAATCTAGACAGTAGCAGGGTGCCTGGAGTTAACACAAGACTTAATTAGCTCTTTCACTTGAGTGAGTCACAACCCCCTTCAAGCTGCTTAACCTTCAGTAAAACAGCAGAACACTTTACTTCAGAGATGGTGACTGGTGACTGCAGGCAGAGTACAGCCTACCGATATGGTAGATGTAGCCTGTCCTCCATATGAGCTCTCACAATACCGTCTGAGTCTCCCTTGTTGGAGCTTGTTGCTCAGTCACATCTGAAGTCTATTAAGCCTGTAACTGGAGCCTGGAGCTAGAGCATATCTAAGGCTCTTTGTCATCCTCTCATTATCAGCCAGGTTCAAAGCAGCGCTGCTTATGACCTGTGGTCGTCACTAGACTTTGAAGAATGTCTGTGATGGCTTGAATGTGCTTGGCCCATGGGAGGTGGCACTCTTAGGAGGTGTGGCTTTATTGGAGGAGGTGTAGCCTTGGTGGAGGAAGTGTGTCACTGTGGGGGTGGATTTTGAGGTCTTTTTTTATGTTCAAGCTCCACCCAGTGTGGAAGAGAGGACCTTTCTCCTGGCTGCCTGCAGAAGACAGTTTCCTTCTGGATGCCTTTGGGTCAAGATGTAGAACTCTCAGCTCCTCCAGCACCATGCCTACCTGCATATTGCTATGCTTCCCACCATGATAATGGACTGAAACTCTGAAACTATAAGCCAGCCCCAATTAAATGTTTGCCTTTACAGGAGTTGCCTTGGTCATGGTGTCTCTTCACAGCAATGAAAACTCTAAGACAACATCCCACCACATATCCACGTGACATAATCTCTTTTAACAGTGCAGCCATATTCAGTGATGTCTGTCACTTAATGGCAATGCTGTCACTGGTAGAGACCAATAATGACCTTTTTTCCCCTCCACTTGCACCAAACATAATAGTGTAGGGCAGTGGTTCTCAACCTTTCTAATATAGCACATTTCATTAATACAGTACTTCATGTTGGGATGACTCTCAGCCATAAAATTATTTTCATTGCTACTTCATAACTGTAATTTTGCTACTGTTATGAGTTGTAATATAAATATCTGATATGCAGGATATCCAATATATATATCCATCCTGTGAAAGGGTCTTTCAACTCCAAGGGGGTCATGACCCACAAGTTGAGAGTCACTGGCTTAAGGGCAGTGAGGTAGTTCAGCTGGCAAATCTTTTGACAGATAAGCCTGATGGCCCCTGGAATCTGCCACAGAGAACCAACTCCTAGTGACCAGAATTTGGCTCTGGAACCATGATGGAAGAGGACAGTTGGCTCTGTCTCATTCTGTCCTGTGTTCCAATTCAGAGTGGTTGTTGACACTAAGCATGTGGCCAGTGGAATCACATTAGTGCTCAAATTTGTTCTGCCCCTTTATTACCTTCTCCACCACACACACACACACACACACACACACACACACACACACACACACACCAGCAGGTGGCCATCACATGGTTTTTACATAGGAGACTTCAAACATGAAACACCTTAAAAACTATCAACCAACTTGCATTGTAAACAACCAGAAAAAAGTTCCCTATACACAGCCACAGTCCAGCGTAGTTGTTTACTACATCTCTTCCCTGAGGAAGACTCTCTCCCACTCCAAATGGGTAAGGGCTTTAGGAGGGACCATGGGGCATGGAAGGCAGAGGAGGATGTCACACTGAGGAGCTGGCTTGAGATATTCGGTAGGGAACTGTCTCGGTGGCATTGGTGTTTCCTGTAAGAGATGCACATGTGGGCAATGCTTGTAATAGCAAGCTCTTCAGACAAGGTGTCCCTCAGGTACACTCATGTCCTCAACTCTCAAGGGAGCACTGTGCTCTTTGGCTAAAAGTTCTTCCATAAAACAAAACCAGACCGCTATAAGTAAGCTCACCCCAGACTAGCATTGGAAGGTCAGGGAAAAAAGACAGTTTCTAAATGTAAATATGTCGTCTCTGCACCTGACAGGGACAACTGTCCAGGATGTGAATTACCTTGCACCTGGGGGCTTACATCCTGTTTCTATATTCATTGAAAGCAAACTTAAAACACATACCAAAGAGAAGACAGCACACCCTCCCTCTCTTTTTCCACGGCTTCTAGCTTATGTTTTTAGGAGAAGAGCTGGTAAGAGTTTAGACATCAACCCAAGTGCAAATTAACCAACAACAAACTTAATTTCACAAACTGTTAATATTCACTGTGATTATTTCCTCTCAAGATAGTTCTGGCAGCTTTGAAGGAACAGCTGCAGTCTTCCCTCCCTCCCTTTATTCCTTCCTTCCTCCCTTTCTACAAGACTGGGAAGGAAGGCAGCACTCTCAGGAATAGCAAAGCCTCAGGCAATTCTTTCCTGAGCTGTTCCCAGGCACAACTGTGAGCAAGACACACATGGCTGCGATCCTCAGCTGCACAGGAATGTGTGACACTTTCAGCAAAGTTACAGCTTTCAAGCATTGGGGTGACTTGAATGCAGGCTTCCTGTATGTGCTTTCTTCTGGGTTTCCCTTCCAGAGACTGGTTTCTTTCTTCCTGGTGACCTGCCTTCATGTAAGCACACAGCATCACTCAGAAGCTTGTCTCCTTTCCCACTGTGTGCCTGGTACACTATCCTACTTTGATGCTTGGGGCGAGAGGGCTGGCCCATCTCTTTGTACACACAACCTCCCATATGAATGGGAAAGAAGAAACCTGTCTAGCAGTGGGAAATGTGTCTTATGGTCATGCTATGTTTTATCCTAAGTTACTCCATACTGAACAAACCCGTGGAGTTTCAGCCAGTGCCTTGCTTCAAAAGACTCCTTTCTTTACTCTTCTCTCTCCTCCCCTCTCTCTTCTCCTCTCCTTCCTCCCTTTCCCCCTCTCTCCTTCTTTAACGTTCTCCCGATGTAGACCTGGCTGGTTTGAAACTTGCTATGTAGAAAAATGGCTTTGTACTCATAGAAATCCACCTGCCTCTGCCTCCTGAGTACTGGGATCACTTTGAGTGCTAGGAGACTCCATTTTGAGGAAGAAGGATTACTGCAGGCCCCAGGTAGACCCAGAAACTGCATTACCTATTAGGCACCACTCATTCAGCACAGACTGATTCATGGAAGTAGAAGGGAGCCATCCTCTTAGTCTATTGGAATAATGCAGGGCCACATGGGTGGATGATAGAGACCAGGTTCAGAAGCTTATTAGGCACTCGGGACAAACAAACAAACAAAGGTGAATCCCATAAAATGATGGACAGCTAACATTGCTATGGCATGACCCATGACAAAACTATCTTCTGATACTTGGTATATGCCTCAAAGACTACTGAGCAGAGGGTTTCCCCACATATCCTTGGAGCTTTAGCTTGACTTTATTTCCTGCTGCTGATGTGGCCCACTTGACAGCCTGCCTATCTGTCTGTCTGTCCTTCCACCTAAACCTGCTTCTGACCCATTCCTAGCTGCAGACCTGGTCTGGTTTTCAATCTTAAAGCTGAAATCTGCAGGCTAGTGCCCAAACTAACTCCAGCAGCAGCTTCCTTGGGGCATGGGTCTGGTTCTTTATCAATACAGACCCCGCCCACTTCTGAGGCCTTGTGAACTCAGCTACAGTTTCTTTAACTTGAATTCATTCTGTCAGCCATACACATGCATAAAGACGTCTAGATATTTTTACTGTGTGCTTATGAATTAACATTAGCAATTAAGATAGAAATAAAATAACCTGTATTTGCCTCAGTCAGGCAACCGCAGTAGGGCAGGATTATATGACAGATTGCTCTTTGAAACTATTAGCCTTGTGAAGTTACTGTTACCAATAAATTCTGACATTACAGAAGGACATAAATATGTCTGTTACTGGCATACCGTGTTCACACAATACAAAACTCATATTGACATCCCACAAAGTTAAACTCAGAACAGCAACTAACATGCCCTGATCGGAGATTGGGAGCTGCAGCCTCAAAGAAGCTCCTAGGAGTAGTAGATATCCTCTGGGTTCATCCATGTGCTAACTTCTCTGCCCAGACTGTGGAAGTCTTGTCTAGAGCCTATGTGGGCTGATTAAAAGCCAGGCTGAGTACAACTAGCTCTTTTTTACATAAAAATGTTAAATTTCTACACAAAAATTTAGATCTAAAATGACCTCAGATTCAGGAATCCTGTTCAAGCATCTCTAGATCATGACCAGAGATTCTTGTAGGCTATCAGTGACTGGTGAGTCAGCATGACTCATATTCTGCTCATCACCTGCCTAAATCAACCTCAAGGCTGAATTTGAACCTCACTGGACCGAAGGTTACTATACTGTGATTTTAAACAAGACTGAGGAGTATTTATTTTGTAAACAATATCTAGGAAGGCACTCCACCTACTTTAAAAAAGAAGTTCCCCAGATTTGTCCACGTGACAACAAAGTGTAAGAGGATGATTTGTCAGTCTCAATTGTGACAGTGGCCACTTGGTATCTAGGATGCCTGAAAGCACAATGATGCAAACATACTTGTTAATTAAATTTCTTTTACTTCTTTAAGTTGGTACAAACGGTTGAGGCTTCCGTTTTGTCAGCTCAGACCTATCATCTCTCCCGTCATCACAAGAGGAACCTCATGATCCCTGTGGATGGGATTCTTCACTTGCTCTGCAATTTCCCCTCAGGTTTTTCATATTCAGCAGCCTCTATATCAGATGGGAAACACGCGGTTCATAACCGTACACACATGCAACTTCAGCTGGACCAACTGGAATCCCCTACTGTAACCACAGGTCCAAGTGGAAGCTAGAATCATTTCAGAGAATAGCTTTGTTTTCGGATGGGGGCCAAGGTCTGGGTAGATGGAGTGACTTGTCCATGCCTTTGCTGGCTTTAGCCAGAGATACTCAGTACTAGGGCTCTGAGTGCTATCATGCATTTGATAAGAGGAAGATCCTCTCATGACTGCTCTTCACAAATACACTCTTTACTTTTGCCAAATAGCACATACAATTTTAACAAAATGCTCGACAAGACCCTTTAATATAGGTCCCAGAGGATGAGAGACAGATTATCTGGTCAGTTGAAAAAAAAATTTACTCAAGCAAATGAGGGATAGTTTTCAGCACTTGGGGTTCTGTTAAATAAATGACCCGTGGTTAATTTATCATCTCCCAGCTTTTATCCCTTAATCTTTAGTTTTAAATTCTTGATAGCAATTGCTCTGAAACCCAGGCCTGTAATCGAGATGGGAGAGAGAAGTACATCCTTCTGTGGCAATTAAATAAAAAGTCCGTTTTATTTTTTCATGCTAAGCTATGATGTTTAATTGATAGAATATTAGTCTCCTCCTTACAGAGAAAGCTGCCTCTTTCAACATTCTTGTGAGGTTGGAGAGATCTGCTGTGTGGACATGGTCTAGAAGACTGGATACAAGCATGTTTTGTTATCCATTCATTTGTGACTTCTATCATAACTGCATTTTCTGCAACATAAATGCTAAATTATACAATATGCACCTTTCTAAGCATATCAGATCAATTGTTAAATAGACCAGTAGGAATGATCATATTACAAACTTAAACTGAGCTACAGGGTAGAGCACATGACTTCATTTAATATTGATAGCAGCTCAATTTAACAGTTGAAAAAGCAAACACCTTTAATAAATTAGGTGTGAATGATCATATAGCCTGATACACTATTGTACAGGAGTGTACACATATAAATCTATATGTAGAATTATATACATTTCAATATATAACACATATTTTTCCTACTCACAATTTTCTTTTGATAAAAGGAAGCAGTTTCCCTGTATACAGATGTGAAATGCTACATTATGTCCTGAGTAATTGAAGGATTATTAATAAACTACTGAGAATTCTCTCTTTTTAGTTAAAGATCCTGAAGATGCTGTACTAGAACATGAACAAAAGGATATTCAAAATATTGCATCCAACTTTGTACTTTTTTTATGCAGAAAAAGCTAAAAAATGAACAACAGCCATTGAGGTTTGGGGAAATGCCCTCAAATATTGAAGGCTAAACAATGTCTTATTTGTAGGGGTTTCTGCAAGTTTTATGTAATGTTGCCTACATCCAAATTGTCAGGCATGGAAGACTCTTCTCATGATTGGCCTACAGATCCTTTTTGGTGAACAGGACATCCTATGTAAACGTCAGTATTTAGATATTATTAAGTCCAAATCCAAATGAACAAAGCAATATGACATAACTTAAAACATCTTTGAAATCTAGCCAGCCACATGGAAGGAGTATAAAAAACAAGCATATTTTGGTGAAAAAGGAAACCAGATGAAAGTCACTTAAAGGTAGTCTGGTAAGCCACCCACTATGGGAAGTCCCAAGTTGGCTTGGCTCTAGGAGCCTCTCAGTTAAGCAAGCCACACATCCATCCTGCCACAGGGGACTGACTCTCTGCACAATGAGATGAAAGTACTATGGGAAAGGCCACGTTCAAGTGCAGAGGTACAGTACCAACTGTCAATCAGGGTTGCCCTTGGCAGGCAAGCATCCCACTCCCAAACTCAGGCACTAGATATGGTATGAGAGGTGGTCTGGGCTGGCTGCTGCATGCTGCCACAACAGGAGGAGGCAGGCTGGGATCCTGGTGCAGGAGTCCACTCTGCATCAGAGACAATTTGATGAGAAGGCACTGTGTTGGTGATTCCTTGGTCGCCACAGCTCTACCCTGTACCATGGCTGCTGTAGTCAAAGACTCCTTTCTTGAAGAATGGTGAGAATTCACAAATGGTGTGCTTGGACAGGGTCAGCCCCACTTTGTTGATGTGAAGGGGAGATGTCTTGGACTGGAGCATCACACTGAAAAACTCCCTGAGGTATTTCTGAGAAGAGACAAGAATGAAGAATATGGTCAAGACAATGCTACAGTCAAGGAGTTGAGAGAAACTGTCTAGTGTACCATTGACCTGCATACACACTTATTTCATAAACAATACCAAGGAGAGACTGCTCCAGAGATCCTTGACTACACTGGCCATTGTCAGCCTGTGCAGAGTAAACAGGGCTGTGACATCCAGTCCCACAGTAGAAATTTCTTTGGCTCAGGTCTCTAATCCACAGAAATGTCACCTGATGTCTATCTGCAGATAGTGCCATAAGTAATGCCAGTGGTGCTAACACTGGGCGTTTTCCTATGGCAACTTTACCTACTTAAAATGTCATTGTCCTCTCAAGCTTCACATTGCTCAGATGGTCACACCCCCCACCCCCAGTGTGAACCTTGAGAGGACAATGACATTTTAAGTAATGCTTTGTTGATGATTATAGAAGTTTTTAAATGTTGTGTAAATATTAGTGCTTGGAGCTGATCCTATTATACATAGGATTCAAAGAAGATACAAATTTTTTCACTGAGCTATTTCCCTAGCACTGCTTTTTCTTCTTTTTCTTTTCTTCTTCTTCTTCTTTTTTTTTTTTTTTTTAACAAAAATGCCACGAATTTACAATGGAGCAAAGACAACTTCTTTTACAAACTATCTTGTGAAAGGTGGGAATCCACATATACAAAAATGAAACATAATCTCCGTATCTTATTCTCCAAACCAACTCCAAATGGATCAAATACCTTAAGACCTGAAACTGAAATCTTTAGAGAAAAAAGTAAAAAAAAAAAAAAAAATACACTTCAAGGTATAGGCACAGGAAGGGCTTTTCTCTAGAGAAATCCAGTTGCTCAAGAAACAAAGCAGCCAGCCAGTGGTGGCACATGCCTTTAATCCCAGCACTTGGGAGGCAGAGGCAGGTGGATTTCTGAGTTTAAGGCCAGCCTGGTCTACAGAGGGAGTTCCAGGACAGCCAGGGCTACACAGAGAAACCCTGTCTCGAAAAACCAAAAAAAAAAAAAAAAAAGAAAAGAAAAGAAAAGAAAAGAAAAAGAAAAGAAACAAAGCCAATAGTTGGCCAGTGGGGGGACCCCATAAGATGTTTTGTACAGCAGCACGAACAGTTGAGTGAAAAGACAGCCGACAGAATGGGAGAAAGTCTTAGGAAGTTATACATCTAATATTTAATGTCTAAAACCTAAGATGAATTCAGGAAAGAAAACAAAACAAAATCAACTCCATCAATAGATTGGTTAATGAGATGAATATACAATTATCAAGACAGGAATACCAACAGTCAATCAATTAATACCAAAAAGGTGCTCAACTTTGCTAACCATCAGAGAACCCTGAATCAAAACTACACCGAGAGTCTGTCTTAGCCTGGTCAGAACAGCAGCCCTTAAGAAAACAAATAACAAACGTTGGCATGGATGTGGGCTGAAGGGAACCCTGATATGCTATTGGTGGCAATGTACCTAATCAGCTACCATGGCTATCAGAAGACTTCTAAACTAACAGCAGTCCTGTATGATCCAGCCATTTCACCTTTTGGTATTTACGTAAAGTATGCTAAGTCTACATACCACAAGACATTTGCTCAGGAGGCCCTTCAAACAATATAGGTTATTGCCACTGCTCTAGGTTGCCTGCCAGAAGTGCACAAAAATGACTTCATTGCTGGAAACATCACAGCTTAGGCTGTAGAACACAGAGAAATCAAGAAGCTGGAAGTTGCTTCCTTGCTGCTAGCTCTCTCAGTGCTAGAAGGTGCTATTCAGGATGCTCTGGAAGAAAAGTCATCAACATGATACTCAGCTGTGGTCTGAACACAGCCAGGATACTGACCGGCCAGACGAGATGTTCCAAAGGTTGCTATAGTGCCATGAGTGTCATGGGGAAAAGAAAAACAACTTCGTGCTTTTAGGCCAGCTCATGGGAGGAAATTGGTATCTGGTATTGTAAACCTAACGAATAGCCATGGCTGGGGAGGAAGCAGACCCTATTTGAGAAACTACTTTGGTTGTTTTGGTAAATGGACACAATTTGTCTATGAAATTGCCTTCTACATATTTATGTTTGGGCCCACAGATCAGTGCTACTCTCAACTCTAGTCAGTGTTGTAGCTTGGCTTATGTTGCTGTGATGATCACAAGCAACTTCAGGGAAAGAGGGTTTATGTAGCTTACAGTTCCCATGTCACATCATTGAAGGAAGTCAGGGCAGGAACTCAAGCAGGAGCTGAAGAAGAAAGCATCGAGGAACACTGTATGTGTGTAGCAGTGTTAACAATGAGGAAGGAGTGGAATGTATAGAACTGTCTTCTGAGCATGACATGGTCAGGACACTCAACTCTCAGCAGCTGTGATTATTCACTTAAGACTTCCAATAAGATTGGGCCCAGACACATTCCACAGAATGAGAGGCTCCCTGAGGAGTTATAAATAGTTGCTGGGTAACAAAGAGACACTTCATGCAGTGACATAGTCACTGGTAAGCTATCCATACCCTGGTAAATAATCTCTCATCCACATTCCTGTAAGCAATCCTAATTAAACTAACTGGTCTACAAGTAGGTAGGTAGATGGTAGATAAGTAGATGGTAGATAGATGGTAGATAAGTAGATAGGTAGATGGTAGATAAGAAGATGGTAGATAGATGGTAGATAAGTAGATGGTAGATAAATAGGTGGTAGATAAGCAGGTGGTAGATAAGTAGGTGGTAGATAAGTAGGTGGTAGATAAGTAG
>JADRCH010000019.1:9980998-9995317 GCA_019843965.1 Rhynchomys soricoides | reverse complement strand
GGTAGATAAGTAGGTGGTAGATAAGTAGGTGGTAGATAAGTAGGTGGGTGACAGATGATAGATGTAGAAGGGAGAGCAGCTGGGAAGAAGGACTCAGATGGACAGAAAGGGAATAAAAGAGGATTATTGGGGATAAATGTGATCATAAACACATTATCATGTATAATTGATATGTGCTAATAAAAAACTAGAAGGAAAACAGGGAAATTACTTTGAATGGAAAAGATGAGGGGCTTGCCCAGTTGGGCACTGAACTGTGCCTGATTTCCATCTTTCCTTCAGGGACAGAAGGGGGCTTCTGAGAAGAGGCATCAGCTCAGTAGCACCTGAGTAGCTTCTTCTTCAGGTGCCCTGTAGACCGCATCAACGGCAGACTGTTTACATCAAGCTTGCCTTCCAGATGAACTCTGACAGACTACAAGGCAATTGAAATCCAAGAACAGATGTTGTATCAACATTTGTCATCATTAGTTCACAAAGTAGGGTTCTTTTAAAGGGCCAACAAAGTATAGCAGTGTGTATAATGAGAAGCAAAGTTAAAAAGGTAAAGAAAAGAGGGTGCACTGGGGACACTTCCCCTTCACTGGGGACACTTCCCCCTCACAGCATGCACATTACAAGAGAATTATAAATTTGCTGAAAGTAATGACTTTTCCCTCAAACTGAATACTAGGGCTCCATGTAAACTCCAGACAGAAAGGTCTGATGTGACCACCATCTTCACATGCAGAGCTTTCTCTTTGGAAAGTAGATCCTTGCAGAACAGGAGTACCGGGCAGCTGGCTTCTTTTACCCTGACAGCTACTGTGGAGAGAGAGACAGCATGTATCTGGAATATGTTCTTTGTAGTGACCACCAGGTGCTCCTAGGGCCATACAACAAGTCGTGTTCGACATTTATTGATTAGGCTTGAAATAGGCTGATCAAATTCTAGTGAAGGATAAAACTAAGGGCTGTGCATGGGGCTAGAAGTATCCTGGAAGAATGTTCCAGAGTTTCTCAAGGCTGGCGTATTGTCATTCTTCTTAGCAGTCCCCAATTAACCATGGCACACTGTCTAGTTTAAGAAAAGTGCTGAGATTGAACATTGACAATTGTTTTTTATGAGTTAAATTTAAATTATAATATATGTCTGGAGAACTGCACATAAGTATATAACCTAATGAATTTCCTCCAAGTGAACATAGCTATGTGATCAGTACCTGGTTATAAATAACAAAACAGTTTCCATCCACCCAACCCTCCTTGTGTCCCTCTTACCATCTGCAATCCTCTTCCTGAGGGTAACAACAATTCACTCTCTGGATTCCTACCAGTTCAAAATAGTGTTGTCTGGTTTAGACTTCACACATTCTGTGTCTGATTCTCACTGTTTAATGCACACCTCTGTTGGAGTTCCATTGTTTAATGTGTGTGCAGTGCATCTGCCCTGACTGTGTAGCTGAGGTGTTCAGGACCCTTCACTGTTGTAGTTTACAGCTGACCACAAGAGGAACTGACAATGGTAACTTGGTTGGTCTTTCTGAGTTCTGCTTCAATAATGAAATCCACTTTCACGTATCCTTTATAGATTATATAATTATGCTTATATATACAGTAATTAACACATATTTATATTAATGATTTTTGTTACTTGGGCTCAAAATGTTTTCTACCACATCTGCAGCTGAAGGGAGAAATAAAAAGCTCTTCTGTCTACAGGTGTCCCTCTTCTGTAGCCCCACAAACAGCCTCACATTCCTTGGCATGTGAGAAATAAGGGCAGGAACCAGGCTGCATCCCCAAGGTGGCACACTCTGTAACAAGAGAATTGAAAACACTAAAGGACATTAGGAGTTAAGTGACTTATCAAGGGCAGAAGTGCAAAGCAGAAAAGGGATTTGCAGAATCCAATATTCAATTGCTGTACCTTCTGTAAAATAAAACAGAAGTGGGGATATTGAAATCTTTGTGGCCTGTTAGGATCCACAGAGAACTGGCACCTTCTGCCTGGGGTGGTGTCATATTAGTGGCCTGTTATTTTGGCTCAGTGGCGCCTAGCATGTGTAGGGGTGTGTAACCTTATAACCCTGACAGGGAGACAAGAAGAGACATCCGGTCAGTCTAAATGTGCTCAGCAAGACTGCAATGTAGTAAACACAGAGGGATACCAGAGCAAGTGAGGGGTCTATGTGAGTGACTATGGGGTGGGGGGCAGAGAGAGAGGGAGCTGGGGAAAAAGGTTAGTATGAAGGGGGGCAGAGTGGAGGAAGAAAGCATGACAACCCAGAGGACAGATACCCATGATTTACCTGTTTACACATTGGTTGAAAGGATTTAAAAATAATAAGAAATGTATCAGACATATTTATCTAGGCTATGTACTTTAGCCACTTGAAACAACAGTAAGGCATAAATACACTTTCTTATCAATGCTTTCAGGAAATCAAGTTCAGATGGCTAATCTTCAAGGAGTATTTGAGTCCTACCTCTCCTCCCTTCCTAGAGCACTCAGATCTCCCCTCTGAAGAGACACCAATTCTTTGGAGATAGCTCATCTGGCTTACTAAAGAAAAGAGGCTAGAGAATTCCTCCTATGGATATTTTGGGATTGACACATCACAGTCAAAGAGCTGCTGGAGTCAGCACTTGCAATGTGCTGGAACCAAAGGTTTTTTGGTGACTTAGCAAGGCATCCCTAGACTGTATAACTGCTGTCATGGAGAGTTTTCAAGAGTGAGTGAAATCTGAGGATTGGAGCCTTTGGTCCCTGTGCCTTGCCAAGGCTGAGAATCAGTGAGTCTATTTTTCTACAATGGCCATAGTCAGCTCCTATGATCCACAATGTTTACTGTAAATAGTCCCTAGGACACTGGCAGGTAATAAATACCCATGAAATCAGGAGAACTTTCCATGTGGATCATGACTGAGCTCCTCATAATTTTCTGTTTGTCTGATGAGGGCATCCACCCATGACATTTTCTTCTAAGAAGACTATGAATCTAGGCTTTTGAGAATAATATCCAGATCAGGCCAAGTAGCTAGTAGCACATCCCTAGGCAAGCATTAGTCTGGGAGGAGCACTCCCCAAATCTTGATCTACATCTAGATCTATCTTCAAGATTCCTATGCCACTTTGAAACATAACTAAACACTACTAGTCTATACCAAAACAGGGCTAGTATGGTCTAATGGCTAAGTTAATAGTTTTGAAAGGCAAAACACATTCTACATCAATTCAGTGTAGTAAGCAAGTATGCAACCTATTAAATTTTCATTCTTCTCCGGGATGCAGTGTATTGGCAATAGTTTCAAAGCCTCAGCTCTGAAATAATGGGTAGCTACATGCATAGACCCTTTTGATGAAGGTCAGAACATTGACATGATTCATGCTGGCCTATAATGCACTTTCCGTTGACTACTGGCTTTACCTACTGGAAGAACTGGTTTTTTTTTGTTTTGTTTTGGTTTTTTTTTGGTTTTTCAAGACAGGGTTTCTCTGTGTAGCCCTGGCTGTCCTGGAACTCACTCTGTAGACCAGGAAATCTGCCAGTCTCTGCCTCCCAAGTGCTGGGATTAAAGGTGTGCACTACCACTGGGTAAAATCTAGCCTTCCAGCACTCTCTGCTGGGTTTTCCTTTCTGATTCCAGACCTTCATAGGACATCTGAAGGTGACTTCACGTATAGCTCAGAGCCTCAGCTGTCCACCTTCTGGGGCCAATAGGGCATTTCCTGGTGCAGTCTCTTCTTATATTAGAGCTGGCCTTTTTCAGGTCTGGGATCTTGAAGTAAGAGAAGGTTTAGGAATAGGTTAGGAGGAATGAAGTCTAAACTCAGCAACCAATGTGAGAGAGAAAGTTACACTGCACATGTAGCAGGTTTCTATGTGGAGAACCTAGAATTTAGAGTCAGGTCAACAGATGCTTTGTAAAAAGGATTTCCCAGTTTGTGGCAATGGGACCTCCTACGACATCCTTTGTTTATAGAAGAGGACACTGACAAGAAGAGGCCCTGGCTTAGCCAAGGTCAACAGCTAGAGTAGGACAGAATGACTGGCTCTTCCAATCTGGGAGAAAATCAGAATGTTCTCTTATGTCCCTCTAGGGCTATGTCCTGAAGCCTTAGATGAAATGTGGCCTTTCTTCAGGACTTTCAATACTATGTTAAAGTAGGCTGCTGGAATGCCTTTTGGCTTTCAATCAAAGTGTGTGTGTGTGTGTGTGTGTGTGTGTGTGTGTGTGTGTTTGTGTTGGGGGTGGGGGGTTTGCACTGGGGAGGTGGGGATAATTAGGGCCTTCAGAAGTATTCGGAAGGCTCAGTCTTCTTATCTGTTGGCTCCTTCCCCTCTGTTTTAATTAGCAGGGGATGAAGTCATGACCATTTTATGCTATTAAGAAGTTTCTATTTTAATAAGACAACCGTAGCTGTGGCCTGTTCCTTATTTCATGTGCAATACATCACCAAGCTGTGCCATTCTAATGATTTTCTCAACTATCTTTGTTGTGGAACTTTCTTCCTTTTATAAAGTGTTAACATAAATCTGTAATTTAATTTAACGTTATTGAAATCATTAAAACTGAAACAAAATGTTCTTTAGAAATGGAATATGGCCTTATTGCCTTTATGCTGTGACATTTAGCAGGGAACAGAGTTCAAGAGTATTCCTCATCTCCAGAAGTCGTTAGGTGGGGACATAAGACAAGCATCCATCTAATAAGACCTATACGATCCATTTACCTGGCAGAAGAACTTAGAGAATTTGTCACTGACTGATGAGCTCTGAAGACATTCCAAGTCCAGATGGAGATACCCTGGATATCTCCAGATCTGAGAAAGGTCTGGTTCTCACTCTGTTATAAATCAATCCAGTAGGTTCTATGAGATTCACCTGCCCAACTCTTCTCAGTTCCAAAGTCCCACAAGTTTTAGTCTGACCACTTCTCACTGGCATTTTAAAACATTTACAACTTAGCCACAATGGATTACTAACTATGCTGGATTGCCTCCTAACTTGACCTAAATATGGCCTGCCCACTGGATGTGCCTAACTTGACCTAAATATGACCTCCACGGAGTTGGAGAAGGGACTGAAGGAGCTGAGGGAGTTGGCAGTCCCATGGAGGGAGCAACAGTGTCCATTGGCCTGACCTCCTGATGCTCCCGGAGACTGGATCACCAACCAAAGAATACACATGGAGGGACCCATGGTGCTGGCCACATGTGTGGCAGAGGAGGGTCTTGTTAGCCATCAGGGGGAGGAGAGGCCCTTGGGCCTGAGGGTGTTAGATGACCCAATATAGGAGAATGCCAAGGAGGGAATACCCCCATAGAGGCAGGAGGAGGGGGGAGGAAATGGGGAGGTTCCAAAGGGGAGATCTGGAAAGGGGGAAACATTTGAAATGTAAATAAAGTATGAAAAAATAAAAAATAAAAAAAATATATATGACCCCCACACTCTGATGAAACGAGGACAGTTTCTACATGCCTGCCATCGATGTAGCACTATGCAGGCCCGGGTACCTAATGCCTGCCATAGATGTAGCACTATGCAGGCCCGGGTACCTAATGTGTTGAGTAGGAGACAGTTTCCCTCTCAGTGCTCAGATTCATGCCTCTCTTGCTTGCTGTGGGTCCTTTGTCCCATCAACCAAATCCCACTTATCTTTTTTATTTTTTTCCTTAACTAGTGTACAAAGTAATGGGGCTTTTAATGGGGTTTTCGTTCACTGTTTTCTGTTGATCCTTGTTCCAGAGCAATAGACATGGCTCATTCCACGTGAGGACATACTCTGAACATGGAGCTGCTCCTGGGGTTGGCACTATACCAGTCTTCATGTTGGGGTCATAGCACTGTGAGCTCTAGTCTCTGCTTTAACCAAGGAGCTATCATGTCAAAGCCTTATACCTTGTTATAATCATCATGTAATCATGTCTTTGTTCCAGGAGGCTGTTATGATAAACTTGTTATGCTTAGGTTCTGCTTCTGTAACCCTATTTGCCTGCTAAATGCCCCATTTGGAACCCTACTACTCCTGAACTATGAAACGCTTATCTTACCCATGTCTGGTGCTGATCTCTTGAACCCATGACCATGAATTAAAAAGCCTGCTTTAATTACTTGTTTTAATTAATTTGGCCATGATTTGGTCAGTGCTCTTTCTCCTTGAATCTGTGAGCCTAAAAGTAACTTTCATAATCGGTTTCACTCTGCCCAATCAGTGATACCCATTTATCTGTGCCTTTCTCCCTCTGTTAGAGCCTGGCCATTTGAAAGTATACATCTGAGTAGAGCTGGGTACAGCTGTGAGGGGTCTCTCTGGACTGGATCATCTGGGGTGAGAATACTCACCTTAAGTGTGAGCCACACCTTCTGATGGTAGCCTATATAAAGGACATAGAAGAAGGAAGCCCCTGCTCAGAACTCTAGCTAGCACAGACCTAAAAGACAGCCAATCTCTGCTCTGAGTTTTAACCTAGAATATAAAGCACAGGGCAGGGGAGAGGTCACAGGGCAGAGCAGATACCAGCTGGGAAAGAACAGGTTCACCTTGAGAGCCCATTCATACATGCTGAACGGAACACCCTCAGCCAGGCCCAGGGCCCCTGCGGTGAGCATGAACCCTTTGGCATCCCACAGGCCTATTCATAGGCTTGCTGTGTAAAGTGTTATATGAACCGACTTGGAAGATGAGAGCCCCACTGATGACTGTTCCATCCAGCACAGTACCTACATGGTTACAGAGCACTTAAAAGTGTGGCCAGTACAACTGAGATATGGAACTTAAGGTATCTTTTTTAAACATTCCTTTTTTGTTGCTTATTTTGAGGATGATTTGTGTAGCTCCGGCTGGCTTCAAAATTGGTAGGTACCTTAGGATGAGGATGATCTTAAACTCTGATCCAACTGCTTTTACCTCCCAAGTGCTGGGTTATAGGCCTGCACCACCACACCAGGCTTTGCTTTAAAATTAAATGCTTACATGTGGCTGGTGGCTACTTTATCAGACAGCATAGCTCCACACTGAGTCTAAAGTACCATGTCTCTAATGCAAGAGTTCTGAGCACCAATTACACTTTAGTATTTCTGATTTTTAAAAAATTCATTTAAATGGCCTTTCAACTCTCTTCTGCTGTCTTCAGCTCTTTCTGTAGTACCCCAAATCTCACTACCCCATTTCATTGCACAGAACAAGTACATAAGAGACAGGCTCTTTAACACGTTATTTTGCTCCTATAACAGACTACTACTAAAGAGCCCATGAGCTCCTCATTCTGGTCTGAGTTACTAAAACATGTTAGTGGACATGCAGCTTCCCAGTCTTGCTGCAGTCCTGCATGAATACAAACCACACAAGGGAGAACTGTTTACTACTGTATTCAAAGTCATGCTCAATGTCAAGGACAGAAAGTGCTTCCTGAAGAGGGTGAAGAACCATGGGTATTATTCCATGGGTATTACAAATAGCACTGTGGGCCATAAAGAATCAGACTTGTGTGTGTGCCCTGATATGTGCGGGGAAATCCCAAAGATGGGCTTTTTCAAACCGTTTTTCACAGACATTGCACTAATTTGTATTCTCTTCAGCAAAACTGAAGGGGAGATGCTCAATGTTTCTGCTGAATTCAGGTCTAGAAGATTCTACAGAAGGTTCAACCAATCTTTTCTTATCTCCCCAGTATCACAGCTGAGAAATCTTCGCCAGATCCTTTGATTCCTTAACAAGGACAGACACTTCACTGAGAGTGACTGGGTGTGAACTTAAACATCTTCATGCACCAGGCCCTTTTCTGATTCATCTCTCTTAGCAAGAACATATCAAAATGAATTTTCGAAGTAGTCAAAACCACAAGAATCATTTAAAAATAGCCTTAGTATGAAGTAGAATCCATTTTTATATCAAGTGTAAGCTTCCTAATTTCATGAAGAGGTGAAATTAGCCAGACAATAAGGTGGCTGGGAAATGGAATATCTTACAGTTTGCTATAGCACTGACCCCAATAGGCCATACTTTTGAAGCTTCTTACCTCCGTTTGAATTTAGGTAAAGCCTGTCATTTGAACTAGTATATACACTGGAGGGAATGCTTGCATGCTGCTGCTCACACATTCCAGGGCTTGGTCTGAGCTCAGTTCCTAAGAAGCCAGGATACAAACGCAGACACATGAGTAGGCAGGCCTCTCATGTCCTAGGACAGATAAAACACCTAGTCTTGCCCTATCCAGGCTCCAGACAACTCAGGGGATTAGGAGTAAAGGAAGCAATGAGGAGATGAGCTAAATTAATCAAGTAGACTGAAGGCTTCTTTGCTTTCGATCTATAATTTATGATTAGATATAAATTACTGTCCTGTGCTACTTCCCACCAACAAATTCAAATCCTTTTAGCAGTCCTAGTGAGTAACTCTGTCCTTGCAAGTTCTTCTGTTCTATCTTTACTATCCTACGTTTTAAAGTAAATACTTGAAATAAGTAGTCATCACTTGAAACATGGCATTTATTTCTTGATGTTACACAGAAGTCTGAGAGCTCGCAGTTAAAATTCATCAGGGTGAAAATGTTAGTCTGTGATTACAGAATCAGAACTATTCATTACAGCTATGCAGAGAATCTGCTTTATGAGTTTAATGACATAAGCATATTGTATTGAATTATTATGGACTGCATCAATTGGATTCATAAATTTAATATACTCAGTCGGGTTCACACATTCTAATAAAATCCAGCAAGCTTTAAAAACTTTATAAGGGATATGTGTTTAAAGTCCATGTGATATTGAGGTTTTGCAGGTTGACAGTCCTGCTCAGGGTAATCAATAGCTCCAGTGATCATGATGACCCCACCTGACAGGAGCAGGCCTTGGTGAAATCTCCAAAATGGACAGGCTATGTTAGGGTGGTCAGGGCCTGCCTGGATGGAGCGGCTGATGGAGTCTTTCTTTGGAGCACTAGTCAAACCATCATGTATTTTCTTCTCATGGGGAGGAAGAGGATGATGTTTATCTCCCATCTCCCAGCCTGTAGAAGGGAGCTGGGCACCTTATAGGATGTGCCATCAAGTTCTGATGGGCTCCATTCTCTACCTCATATGGTGGCTAAAGGATAAAACAGGGGGAGCAGGGTCTGTGAGGGGAGCTGCTGGGAGAGACTCCCAGAACCCACTGTAGGTTTTTGCCTTTGGCTTTAGGTGAGGGATTGGCCAGTGGCTTAGGATATATATATCCAGGCAGCTTCTGCTGCACCAGGGAGAAAACCCTGGAAACACTGGTATATGTGGACTCTCCTCCAGTCCTGTGGGCATGTCAACAGGCACTCGGGCCTTTACAACCACCACATGGGAGCAGCAGAACTTTCAAGAACTGGGGTTTGGGTTAGGACTGGAGTCAAGTACCTCACTGCTTTGCACCCCAGTTTCCTCATCTGATTATAATACCTTCTTAGTATGAGAAGATTCTATAAGTTGCTGTCTGTAAAGTGCCTGGGGCAGAATTCAGTTTACAGCATTTCCACACTGAAGAGTCAATATTATTGTCAATACTATACTGTCCTCGGGGAGCTAGTAGACAAATGTGCTAATTTTCTCTCCCTTTAGATATTTAAGACATGAGCTTAAAACATGGGAAAAAAATAAGTGCTTTCTCTTGAAAAGAAAAGCAGGAGACAGCATGCATGGGAACATATTTCCCATAGTGCCTCTCATCAGGCATTGGCAGAAGTTCATTTCAAAAACTGCTTGCTCTCAAGCCATAAAGAGGAAACATTTCAAAATGGGGAATGATGATTAAATATGAGCTGAAAACCGACCCATACCAGGTAAGAGCTTATTTCAGTCACATTTCAGAGTCTGATATTCTAACAAATGCATTTGGGAGAAAGGCAATTATTATTATTATTTTGTTTCCAGCTTAGATTCTTTCTAACACTCTAGAAACTCACAGAGATTCTTGACAATCTGAGATATAATGGCTGTTCCAAATGACTACACTGACTGCTAGAATCTTTAGTGAATATCTTGCTGTGTGGTACCTCTTCCCTACAACGTACCTAAGCAAAAAATTCAAATAATAGGGGAATAAGCGACTAAAGGATTAGGAATCCATTGCACATGACTTAGTAGAAGCCCAAAGCCTCCCTTTGGTGGAATTTGGGATAGAGTAGCCCTGAATAGGAGTACCGAAGAGCCCGCTCTTCTAGCTGAACAGAACATGCCGTTCCCCTCTGATTTTAGCCTATGATAGTTTCTATGTGGATGGTAGATTCCCTTTGGCTAAAATTCCACATCCATGGCTATCTCAACACCACGTTCCTGAACTCAGGGCAAGAGGGCAAGCTTCTCAGACTTTGGGAGGGAAGACCTGCTGCCTCTTGTTTTGTTCCCTGAAAAAGGGGCTCCCAACAATCTCCATGGGACTATTTGCCTTGCAGATGACTCTTCTTTCTTGGCCCTTATTTCAGTGTCCTCCACGGTCCTTTGTCCCTGGGGGAAGCTATGGTCAAACCCCAGGTGCAAGGACCATGGCCCTCAGTGGTAAGCCTATGACACCACCCAGCAGAGAGGATTAACCAGGGATTTGGACAATGATTAAGGAAAAACTGTCAGGGGGACAGAGGCAGAGAGAATACCAGACCAATATTTCTCAAAACATCTCAAACTGGGACTAGGTATATGTTCTATATGGGAATTTCAGATAAAATGTCCTTTTCTATACAGTTATCTGTAGATGAATATATTGCCACATGTATATCTGTACACACAGTATAAATGCAGTATGTTCACAAAAGACACTGAAGGCTAAGTGACTGATACACTGGGTAGCTGAGCGTCACTCTTCCTCATATCCCATCGTTCAGCACCACTTGCAGGAGAAAAGTGAGAGCAGGAGAGCGAGGAGACAGGAAATGGGATGATGATGTTCCCAGTCACAGAAGGCATGCTAGCTGGAGGATCCTAGAAAGAGCCATGGGGCCTTTTACCAGCGACTCAGAAAACTGGGGCTAAGTTGAGAGCACACTTTCAGAAATACATAAATATATATTTATTTTTATTTACATGTGTATGTGTCTGTTTGAGCACATTGTATGGGTGCTCTCGGTGTCCAGTGAGGGTGTCAAATCACCTGCAGTTAGAGGTTCAGGTAGCTGTGAGGCAGTCCGTGTGGATGCTGCAAACTGAACACTGCTCACATTCTTAACAACTGCTGAGCCATCTCTCTAGCTCTGTGCTCATTTTTTAATTTTATTTTTTTGCCTCAAGGAAACTTCCATTCAGGCAAGAGATGTTAGTGTATAATATGTAAGCTATTCCTTGAAATGTCCAGATCCTTTCAGGAGCTGCACATAAATACAGTATAGGACTGTACATACAGTCCACATAGGACTGTACATACAGTATAGCACTGCAAGTGCTATGACCAATGGGGAAGGAAAGGAAAACAGATACAGAGAAGCACAGACCCAGACTCTGGAGATATTTCCAGAAGATGCAGTCATCTTCCTGCTCACAGTGCGTAATCAAAGAGTTCTGCAGCACAAGCCCTGATGTCCACAGGGGTTGCTTTCTAGCTGTCCAATAAGCCTATTGTGAAAATGAGGGAGTTTTCAATTTCTACCATGTTCAACATTGTTTAGCAACTGCTTTCATGATTCCAAAACCAGTTTCGTAATTTTATAAATAATAGGCAACAGGTAATCTCAATTTTAAAAAGAGATTACATAAAGTTTCTTTTAAAAAAGTTTGGGTTACCTAAAATAAAAATTATATATGTAAATATAAACACATTACAGAGAACTGCTGGGAACAGAAATAAATCCTTCTGGAAGTAGACAGGAGCTTTACACAGAGCGAGAGTAGGTAAAGAGTTGCGTAGAGATGGAACAACTGACAATTTTATCCATTTGTTTCTCCCTCAGTATTCAGCCTCAAAGGGCTGTGGCATACGCTCTCATTCATTAGCCTTATGAAGCGTAAGCGACACACACAGAGCCAGAAAGGATTGTCAGGGCAGATGAGCCAGATAGAATTCTAAACTAGAGAGGCTGCAAAGGACAGGATGGGGCTTAGCAGCAGAGGCCATGGTTGACACCCTTTTTCAAAGGACAGCACTGTTTATTTGGGAAACAAATCTAAATAAATGGAGTTAAGGGAATGGTGGCATCTGCAAGAAAGCCTAATGCAAATTGGACAGGATTCCATAAAAGAGGACGGATGACTCCCAAATGTTGATATAAATAGTAAGCTTGGGGCCTGATGACGACGGCACAGAGGCTGCAGCTTTTAAAATATAGGAATGCGTGAAGATCCCAAATGTGTCTTTTGAGCTGTTGCAACAAAGGAGACGTATGAGGAGGAACTGTGCTGACATCAGTGGAAATAAACAAGACCAACTATTTCAGGAGGCGTGAAGTTAGGCCTTGGGGTTTATAATGGTGCTGGCAGATGCAAGCTGACAAGTGGCATCTTATGCCATGCAATAAAAGAATAGGTGTACCCAGCATGGCTTCTGCAAAGATCTACAGCAGTGGTTCTCAACCTTCCTAATGCTGTGACTCTTTAATATAGGTCCTCATGCTGTGATGACCCTCAACCACAAAATTGTTTTTGTTGCCACTTCATGACTGTAACTTTGCTATGGTTATGAACTGTAATGTAAATATCTGATATGCAGCCACAGTGGGGTCAAGACTCACAGGCTGAGAACCACTGGTCTACAGAGAAGGACCAGTTTGGGTGAGGTATGAGGTGATAATGAACAGAGACAGACTGATAGACAGAGGTGATAAACAGAGAAGAAGAGAAAGTGAAGACTAGACCAGGAGGCTCAGCACTGACAGAGTATTCCAAGAAAGAACCAGAGACAGCTGTAACAAGTGGGTCATCAGAAATGTCTCAGAAATAAAGGCAACAAGAGAGATGGACAGAGCTCAGAGTCTAGTGGAATGGGTGTGGGGGTGGGACTGAGGACCAAAGCAAAATCCTCACCAATTAGTACACTGAGCCCTACAAGGCTATTCCCTAAGCTTCTAGACCAAGAGACAAGGAATATGCCACACAGAAAAATCAAGAGTCCACAAGGTCTGAATTTGTTAGTAGCAGAACAAAGTTAGACAATGATGGAGCCATCCTTTGGAAATCTGTGTAAGAACTATTTCCCAAAGAACATTCTGAATCCTGCTGGTGTCTCAGAGATGTTGTGTGGAAGTGCAGCTCTTGTCTGGACAGATCACACTAGGCCAAAACACTTCCACATGAGGTTTACTGCAGGAGAAAAGGGCAAAGGTAGCGCCGACCTTTACCCCTCCTATCACATGCTCTAAGGCCACAGCCAAACTCCCATGTCCTTCTCCTCCAGAAACACCTGACCCAGCATCGGTCCTTCCTCTAAGGGATGTTGCTGGGGTGGACAGTCTTGTCAGAGTACATGTTCCTTTCTTGTGAGTGAATTTTCTCAAATAGAAAGCAGTGCTGATACCCTGATACCAACAAGAGACACATGCAGCCATGTTGCTAGCAATTCGACTTTTGCACATCCTTTCTGAAGAAGCTACTCAGGGTGTGCTCCATCAAAACAAAGTAGGAAATCAAAGGAAGAGATGGAGTACAGGAAACTACTCAAGAAAGAACAAGAGATGGTGAGCACTGATCACCAGACAGAGCTCTTCTAGGTAGTTATGTGTACAAGATACACAGAGATCTATCTAAGGGTATGAGCACACAGCTGAGCTTTGAAGCAGGTTTGGTGGAAGTTATGCAATTAACAGCTAAGCAAAGCGCTGAACTGAGTTCCCTATAGTCCAGACGAGAGACACATGGGAACCAAGCAGGGCCGAGCAGGGCAATGGATGGTGAGCACAGAAGTTCACTTGACATTTCTTTTCTAGTGCTACCACGTGAACATGAGACTTCCTTTTTAATTTTTTAAAATGTGTTTTGTTGGTGTGTATGTGTGTGTGTGTGTGTGTGTGTGTGTGTGTGTCTGTGTGTCTGTGTACATGTATGATTAAGGGCATATGTGTGCATACATGTAATGTCAAAGGGCAATTGCAGTTCTCTCCTTGAATGCTATATCTAGTGCCTTTGTCAGCTGAGCCACCTTGCTGGAACAGTACAGGACTCTGGGATGCAGACTTTCTGAAGCTTTACTATGTTCAAAGGAGAAATAAACTAAAGGATTTAAAATTGTAACCACCAGCCTGTGGGCTCGCTCAGTGGGTACAGGCGCTCAACACCAAGTCTGAAAACCAGAGTTTGATTGCCAGGACTTAAAAGTTGTCTTCTGGCCATCACATATGCATTCAAACACACACACACACACACACACACACACACACACACACACACACACA